>DWJN01000183.1:0-28912 GCA_018248895.1 Carystus phorcus
TAGCTTACATCTCAATTTATAGTCGCAATATTATTTTATTGCAAATTATTTGTTTAATATCTTACAAAGGATTAGTTACATAAGATTCTAACAGATGGCGGTGTAAGGTAATTAGTCTGCTAAGTTGAGTATGTAAACCTTAGTTACAGCAACGCGTGGCCAAGGCTGCTAGTTAATATATACATATAATGCAATTAAAACTGATTGATTCACCCTTATTCCCTACGATATGCGTTCATAGCCAAACCTTTCTTACAAATATTTTTATTACAAACTAAAACAAATTGAGACTTAACACAGTTTTCGCCATACCCTGCAGAAGTACAAAATATCCTATTTGTTTTTACATTGGAATATAGTTTTTGCACCAACGAAATAAAGGCTAAGAGCGAGCAAAAATGCGAATTGTACGTGTAGTGCACGTTGGCATGCAACTGCCTCGTTACTGGAGAATGTCCGAAATGAAGGTACCAGAGCAGATACTGGAACAGAGTGTACACCAAATACTGACTTTATTAAATTATAATTTTATGAGCAATATGTAAGCGCCAATATACGATAAAGTACAATAAAAAGACAATAATCATAGAATATTCGACTCGAATAAAATATATTTTCTTCTCTATATATTTTATTTTATACAGCTCCATTTACATCTACTATTATGAGTATTTAAATAAAAATAACAAATTGTAAAATTAGAAAACTATAATAATCTTAATTTAAAATGACACGGCAGTGACTAAAACTTTGAACTAAGCTAAGAAATATATTTTAGGAACAAGTTTTTTTTTATATCATAGAACATAGAGAGAAGATATAGATAGCGTTTACTTTATACTTAATAATACTTGAGGCTATTGTGAATCACATAGATACGTTTTATGTATATTGTTGGATTTAAATTAATAAAATCAAGATCAATAATGATCAACAAATCAATTTTTTTCTCATGCTGTACGAACACATTTTATAACAAATTAACTTCTATTGTGCACTGTCTGTGTTCTAGTTTCAAACGTATCTAAGTAGAGATACTTACTGTAGCTACTCTATGCACCCTGTATCCAACGAAGCTTCACCTGCCTGAGAAATGCAATGCAATAATTGAGGGAAAAACCAACTAAAATATTGTGTAATTATATTTGGACGTTAGCCGCTCACGATTTATCTCGGCGACAAAAACCGATCTGGTGTAAAGATTGACAGCCGTGCGGCCGCACTCATTTTGTTCCCTCCTTCGTAATTTACGAAAGGTAATTCAATGGGATTGCGTTTAATAATATTTCAGCCTTACTCTTTTCGTATAACGTTAGTTTTTATTCATATTTTTTATTTAAATTGCATTGAAAAAATGTTATGAGCTAGATAACCGGTCACCTATCAAAGACATCAGAAAATCTCTTTAGATTATCTTTATATCACCGACTTCGATCTACATACCTACGTGCTTAACAAATCATTTACAGTTGATTTTAGAATTGGGATGCTATGTAAGCCAGGCGGGTATGAACCCTCTCACCATGATGATAATGAGGGTTTATACTGTGGTATAAAATAATAAAACCCAATAACACACAAACAACAGTAATGGAGTGTAAGCGGTCTAACAACATTTTCCAGTCCAAGTCAGCCACACCTGCAAGCGGTGCACTCTGCTGGTGTCCAGGTACCTGGTACCCTGGCCTGGTAACGAACGAGGCCCTGATGCTATTTCCCTCTTTAAAGGGTGTCTAGGTTTCGGAATGCCTAGTCTGATCCCAAAGGTATCCCTCTCCATTCAGTAGTACCATCTACATAATCTGACTGGCTAGCTACCACGTTCCGGAGTAAATCAGTCGTGAAATGACTACATCATGTTTCGCCTACCACCTGGAGTGCCAATTTCGTTTTCCCCCCTCCCTTTCCATGGCCGGCAACGCGTTAATGACATCCCTGGGTTAATGTCCATGGGCGACATATTTCCGGGCCTGAAATATCTTCTTACTCGTAACACGGCAAGTATACAAAAGTATGATCGATAAGCAATCTATGCCACATCTAAAATTTAAGATCGATAGAGTTGAACTACACACGTTGTTATCTGTACAAGTATAGAGTACTGCAGTAAAACGCCCACATCTGGTTTTAACATGTCACGCGTGTATTTGTTGAGTAATAAAAATACTAAATCAGACAATAAAATTTGAACATTATTAGACATGGAATCAGGCGTATATAAATAATAGCTCGAACGTCTATTACGATTAATTTTAATATATATATTTCACGTTAACATATTTTATGTTCAAACATCTAATCGCTTACAATTATACTCAATATTAATTATGATTTCTATTTATAGGTATTTGTCTCTGAATAATAGAATTCTTATAATAATTTATTTATAGTTATTTGAATTTGTTATTTATATAACGGACAACAATTAATATTTTTATGCGAATATTTATGCGAATAGTAGATATACGTAAATGAATACTAACATGAAATGAATTTAAAATTAAACACAAGTAGTTTCTACGAAATTTTTATTTGCGGCCCTTAAAATAATTTGTTTAATAAACTTGTCGAAAAAGAAACCTACTTACCTTAATTTTCAGAATACATTCGTAGTCACTAGTTAAATACTATAAGCAAAGTCAAATATGATACATCGCTACGATATCAATAATACAGAATTTTCAGGTGCTCTCATGAGGATAAACAAAACTGGATTCATCCTGTTAGTGATTAAGGAAGTATTCATTTTACTTTTCGAGGTCTACTACTACTGCACTACTTACTACTACTTACTAGTGCACATCTATACATACAAATAAATAAAATTGGAGTGTCTGTTTGTAATATTAAAACAACCACTGTCTACTAAATACATATTTATACACGATAAATATACCAAAATATTGTTCTCTCTCTTCTGTGTGTCTTAAAGCAGTGGCGAGAAGCTTGTATTAAACTGTCAATTCTTTTCCAAACGTTTTCTTTTTCTTCTAATTTTAAATTTCGATCATAGAGCAGTTCAATACTAGGTTCGCCACTGCTTTACAATAAAGAAGGTTTTAATCGATATAATAATGTATACAAATTTATATTTTATCGTGCACACACCGTAAAGGTCTTATCACTTTTGCTAGGTTATTCTATGGTTTTCTCAAGTCACCGGTGCTTATTGAACCAAAGTTGTCGCTGTCCGAACGTTGAATTTATGCGCAAGTAGCATCATAAAACGCCAAACAAATTACTTTGATTTAAATCTAAGTTCAAGTATTACCATTTTGGAAAACATATCGTTGTGACAAAAGATTGATGAACTTGTCTTAGTAAATATAAATGTTAGGGAATTTTATTCAAAGTATTCCGCTTAAACAAGACTTTTTAAGACCTTACTCTTAAACAAATGTTGTGTTATCAGTAAACAGCACTTAAAATATTACTTGATCATCGTTTTTCCTTCATTTTTACCCACAAAAGAGCAGACGGGGGACAAACACTTCTGTCGGCTAACCCAGCTTGTTGTGTTAAAATTGCTTCTTGTGATTTAATCCCCTACTATATTTCTATTTATTACTTTATTTTTAAATGTAATAACAGAAACAAAAACTTAAGTTGTTTACATTTTCTATTAGTAATAGGTTGCACACAAGGAAGCAACTAGACCCGTGGCTAGAATCGAATGGAAAGCCGTGGAAGCAAGTACATCATTCAGTATATTCCAACGTAAACAACTTAATTTATAACTCCAAGTGCGATGTAATTAATATGCTTGCTACCGTTGGTGTTTCCGTCCGATTTTGTGGGCGTGTTCAAAGCGAGAGAATTAGAGACTTACTAAGTTAGTGCGCTTTACTACACCGGACTACATCTTCAATATCGTCAGTTGGTGGCATGTAGTCAAACATCAACGTTCACTAACACTATCAATCCCCAGTAGAGCAGCGTGGTACAGTATTCTCTAAACTTCCTCAATGATGCAGAGACTCCGTGTTCTGATGATAAAGATCAATATAGCCCATAGACATAAGCTCATGTTATACCGTTCCGGGAATACCTCAGAAGAAAGCCCATTCCACAATTCGCAAGTGTGTAACGAAAAGGATCTTGAGAATCGGACCGTACAACTTCTCCACGAGTCCTAATGGAGTAGATGGAACTTCAATCTTCGGCGAGTGGTGTGATGATGAAAGGACGAAGACGGCACCAACTGGAATAATTCCTCGACGCAGTCAACGTTGTGAAACCGGTGGAACACATAGAGCGAACTGATATCAATCCTAAGACTTCTAAAATACGGAAAATGTTAACCTGCAACCTATAAAGAACCCTTTCTATCGAATCGAATTAGGAATCGAAATCGAATCCACTTAAACACATCCAAAAATATTCATCAAAATCGGTCAAATGGTTAAGGAGAAGTTCAGTGATATTATATATTTGTCCGTGGCTTCATTTAATCACCTATTTTATCCCCTTGGTGGTAGAATTGATCAAATTCTTCTTAGCGGATGCCTACGTCATAACATCTACTTGCATGACAAATTTCAGCCCGATCCGTCCAGTGGTTTGGGCTGTGTGTTGATAGATCACTATGTCAGTCAGTCAGTCACCTGTGAGTTATATACATATATTTATATTAAGATGAGATTATATTAATTTGTTCCTTAAAACATTATATTTTTATTAAAACGCAGTGAAAAAATTTAAACTCATGGTAGCGGCAGTAAATGGCAAGTCTTAGGCCGCAAAGAGGTCAATGGTGCCCTTTGATCCGCGCTCTCACCTGTGCCTTCAAGTGTCTGGTCTTTGCGGACTAGACACTTCAGTGCACTTAGCCCGACCTGCGCGATGTTTACCTTGTGGTTTCCCCGATACTACGCTTTCACGGTTTACTTTGATAGGCTTACGATGCTGGCTTGACGCATCCAGAAATAAAGAGAAGAGAGAAATTAGACGAGACTTCTAGTGAATTGGTATATCCAATAACCACTAATGTTCTAATTATTATAATACAATAATAGTGTATTTTACGGTTTTTCACGTTTTATAATGTGACTGGTTTTTTAAACTAAGTCGGTGAATCCAGAAATAGAGTGTAGGAAAGTGTTAACGTAGGTGCTTATTTAATTATTCAGTACATTTCCCGTACACTACATAGCTGAACATTTACTAAATGTGACCTATATATATGCATGTTAGGAGTCCTCCTAAACAGTTGCACCGATTTTTACATAATATGTTTAAATGGATTTGCGAACGGTACAGATTTTTCTATTCGATCCGATAGAAAATATATTTTTTTAATTTATTTAATTACTTTTTGTTTGTTCTGCGTTATTCAAACTCTGTATAAAGATAAATCACACGTTTCAACGTATCAATTATATCAATAATACAATGTGATTTAAGGAGTGGTGTTTTTTTACTTGTAAGGCTTAAAAATATATATGAAAATTTATTCAATAAAAAATAAAATTGTAAACATATGTATATTCAAAAGTTAAATTCATCACAAGCCATAACTTCAAACGAATAATAATCGAAATATTTATAAATAAACGTGACGCCACAATTCACGTCGCGGCCTTACAGCTACGCCGTTAAAATATTTACGTCCAAACGAATATTTCTTTTTATAAAAGGAGACATGTTTTTGTCAAATATTTGTGAATCTTTTGAATGAGCTGCCTATAAAAAGGGGTGTTTGTATTTTGTGGGTCCGGTCTCGATTTGAATGATAATAGTGTTTGAAATTTATTTCGTCGTAAAACGAGAGTGTGTTACCGGGCAGGATTATGACAAAGGCGGTTTTATCGTGGCCCGAGTGGCAGTAAATTGTGCTTCGCCTGTCAAGATTTCGTGCGTACCGGGTAAGTCGGAAGGCTCAAGATTCAGGCCGCTTTTCGTATGTTGTGCCTATACGTTACTGTATACCCTCTAAGCTTTGCAGTTGAAGTGATTTACTATGAATTAATACACACCCAGATTTCAGATATTCAGAGGGAATATATTTTTTATTACCAAGTCTTCTATGATTAATGTTCAGTTCGCTCTGGTATTAAGTAGCGTATATTGCAAAAAGAGCATTATCTTTGTTCATAATACAAAATAATAGGGATGATTAAGTAAGACTTTATATACATAAAACTCGCAAAATATTATTAAGTTTTCTTCCTCGCTTATTTAAATTCCTAACACCTGCTATAAAATGCAAAGAAAATCTTAAGCCCAACAACGCATATCGCTTGAAAAACCTAACATTAAGGAATATCTTACATTACATTAAGAAATACATTTCGTAATGGTACGAGAAGTTCAAAATGGCGTACAATAAGCAATTTGAGTCAGCGGAAAAGTGGCCGTTGTTGTCCTAATTTAGTACAATCATTATGCATATTGCATGCCTCACTTGCCTCTGTTTCTCGATAAACAGTGCTCGTTTCCCGCCGAGTTTTCCCTTTTCCCGCTTTTTATTATTAAGGGCCCGCATTTACCTGCGGATGTAAATTTCCCTGTACACTCGGGTACACAAGTCGTTATGCCGTTTAATTCGGTTATTTCTTTATTTTTCTAAAATCTAAATTTTAAATCTAAATCTAAATTTTAAAAGCTTTTATTTAACTTGCAGTATATGTATGTATGTTTGTGCGAGTGGAATCTTGCAACTCAATTTTTATTAACACCAGTTTAGTAAATTCCAAGTCTATCGCGGACAAATAACGTAACACGAGAATTATATATACGACTAATAAATGTTGCAGTATATATACCTGGTATATTTTGAAAATATAAAAAAAACGCGCGTCAGTGTTCCTGTTGGATTATAACGTGGTGTCTTCAAGACACGAGTGAATAAACATCTAAGTTGCGCAAAGTTGGTAAGTGCGTTTTACCATCTGAGACTACGTCACTACTTACCCTCAAGTGGGATACAGGTCGAACATTAACGTATAATAAGTTAAAAAAAGTTGTTTTCGCTTGTATAAAAGTCGAACAGAGCTGTGGCATCGCTCACAATATTGTCTTCGTAATGGGCAAGACGCCTCCGCGTATTCCGAATCCCACTGAAATAAAATTAGCCTTAGGGTAATAAATTCAAATCACGGCTCACCATAATTTTGGCCTCCTTTTCACCAGATGATATTCGCAAAGGAATCCTTAATTTGGTTACACTTTATTGTTGACGTAACCACTGTTATCCGGTATGTTCTTCCTACCCTTCCCGTTACTGTTGAAAATTGTTCGAGGTAATGAAATTACTGGGATAGATTCGATTGATTCTTCGATTAACTCCACGGGCTTATGGAGAAAAGTGATTGCTAGCGGGCTCGTTCAAACCACAAGAAACTCTCACCAGATTGTTTTTATTATTCTACTTCTACTTCCTGTACAGTACAAACGTATATATTATACATGTATATCTAGTAAAGTCATATCAACTTTACGTAATTTATCAGAGCCCGCTAATAATGAAAACTATTCCAAATATTTATATGCGGTCCTAATTCATAAACTAATTCACGAGAAGAATTTAATTAGACGACTTAAAAGTATGGCGTTAAAATGAAAAGTTTATAAACACTTGGTATAAACTATGTAGGTAGTAATATTATTGGAGTCGTTACTATAATATTAAGATTATGTATTTCGAAGCAAAATGACGATTGATTACTCTTGATGGAAATTATTAGGTTCACATATGGATAATAACATAATCCTACGTACGAATATAACTATTTTAATTAGTGTGATATTTTTTATTAAATTCGAGCCAATATACCATTTTGAATGAAAGGAATGTCAAAATGATCAATGTCAGATCTACAGAAAACTAGCGACGACCGACTACACTTGAGCGATTTTGGCGTCTATTACTAGATTCAACAGTCTACATGTTCATTAAATTTTTGTAAGTAATGCAAATTTTTCGAATTATAATTATTGTAAGAAACGCTATTTTGCCTATTTCATAAAATGCTGAAAACAATTATTATCGAATATAACGAACTACTTAGCTGAACATTTTAAGCCTAATAGCATGCAAGCAAACATGAAAGAATACGAGAGTTTGTATATTGTATATTAGTTTCAATTTAATCCATCAAGTACTTTTCAGATATAATATCCAACAATGTATCTATGTAGTTTTGTCATATACGTAAATATATCTATCAATAAGCCTTAAAAGCCTATCCCAAAGTTTCACCTCTGGCACCATTATTCAACCTTTTAACTGAACGTGGGATCTTAGAATCATTAATTCATATCAGGAGCAAACTTCTCAGTCAGACGTTGATAACCTACTACGAGCATTGTTCATTCAAGTTTCAACTATGTTAATTCTCCTCAGCATCAAGGGAGATCATAGGTTATTGTTGCCATACTACGTTCGTTCGTTACCGCAAGACCGTAAATGGATCTTCTAATAACTTCTGCTGGTCTAACTTGTGTTTTCAAGTAATTAAGGCACCTTCGCTTCGCCCACTTTAACCTCAGAAGGAAGCTCTTAACTTCAACCGTAAAGTAGTAGTTTAATGAGAAGGATAAAAACCGAGATAGTGTTATCGACAGAATTTCTCTTGGTTTTTATTTCTAATCTAGAACATGCGCTACTGGTTATGATGTTGTTATTGTACCTGAGTATTTTTTATACTATTTACTTTTAGTTATTGGTAAAGTTCTTGTTTATGCTAACTTCGGTATCTGCAAGTGATGGTTCTTGTACGTATCGGAATTGTCAAATAAAAGAAGTTCACACATTCCGATTGTCCACAAATGCTTCTATAATTATGTATTTTACTGGTATGACATGGTGGAGTGAGATGAGATGTAGTCTTCCTGAATAAAACGGAACCCTTGTGACCCTTTACTGACTTAAAGTCTAGAAGTGTATATTAACTATCGTTAATGGATTGTATGCATCCTTGAGTCCAGTTTACCGTACATGTGGTGCACCCTATTATAATAAATCACAAGACAAGTTCAAGATATAGTACCCAGTTTAATTATATGTCTGATTAGATGTCACCCTCCTTAAAATTCGATCACGAATTATTTATACCGATCGGTGTCGGTGAGCCACTAAAACACTAAACCTTTTTTATGTTACTAATTGATAAACAATCAGACCGGCCACATAATGGTAAAGGACCACCGTTGCTCATGGACATCGGCAATGCCAAAGTCATCACTGATAGGTTGCCGATCAAGGAAGAAAGAAAGAAATAGAAATTTCCGGTGATGATTTTCATATTAATATCCTTAGCTGGCAGTGATCACTTAGCAATAGGTGTTACGTTTGCTCGTTATTAGGTTATTTAATTAAAAAAACTATAAGCTATATAGTAATTTTCAAAATATATCAAGGTATGTTACGTAAATATGTCGCAGTCCTTTATGTTTTCCCGAATTCGTGTATGAATTTTATATTCAAAGATCAAGACTCACATATCTACAGCTTGTAACAAGTTATCGGCGCCGAAATCCACAAATTTTATTATGGTGAACGTTTCTAGAATTTATTTTCGAGTGTAATCGAAGAAAACTTTCATGAACGTTTTAATATTTATCCAAAAAATTACGCCTGAGACTCATTTAAAGCATTTTTTGTTAGCTTGACGGAAATTTAAAGTGTATAACAAAATCGATAAAAAAGATAAGAATTATGTAGACCGCCAGTATCAACGGAAAGGGCGATTTTATGGAATACTCCTGAGGCAATACTGGACGGTGACTAGATGAAACCCACAATAAAATAGATTAAGGTGATAAAAGAAAAGACGAATTGACTGCGTGAAGGAAAATCTGCAAAGGACAGAGACAAATGGAAGAAGACTATACCGCCGAAGGAAGGGTTGTGCGTGATAGAAAGTCCGTAAGCTCGTATTGACTATTTCTCTGTCATGACTTGCAAGAAAATTGCCTACGAAAAATTCATCTATCATCGCATATAACTATATTAGATTAGCGTTGAATTCAACGTACCTAATAGTTATGTTATTTTCAAGGTTCTATTATATTCCTCAAACATCGTTATGGATAGATTAGTTGGTTATTAGTAGTTATTAGTTAACACCCCTCTCAAATGAACAGTTCAACAACGTCTCAGATTCAATTTCTGGCTTCTTTTAAGACTACGGTTAGGATGGTACATCCTGCTTAATATCGGTGAGATGTCTGTCAGAAATATTTATTCATCATAGACGTAGAATAATTCACAAAGATCCGAATATGAACTTCATACAGCTATTAAATCTGAATGACAGCGAAAACATTTTAACCTCACCATAACAAAATAAGTTTTAATATCTTTTTGTAAATCGTTATCACTAGTGTATACTAATTTTCTCCATACACAGATACCGAAAACACAACATTTCCCTGTACGATTAACTACATATCGCATAATAAGTAGTCAAGTAACCGTGTAAGGAGCCAAGCAAAAGTGTAGACGTGGATATGGATTTCCTCTGTAAGATTTCGTATATGTGCAGTACACGAGGGATGGTCAACACGTGACAAGCATGATAAATGAGAAGTTCGGGATCATGCCTCTCGGGACTGCCTTTGGCTAGAAGAATGATTCGGGGAAATCCTATCAACCCAGCTATACAGCACATACAAAACAAAACCCAATCGCCTTACAAATAGGGACTATTCTACGTCGTAAAAATAAAATACTTTGAACTTTTTAAAAATAGACACTAGTACGAATTAGTATTGCAAAAAGCAAGTATATGAGGTACTTTCTCATGAGGAAAAATTAACTCTTTCCGTAGAGTCTTAAGGTTTAAAACAGCGTGAATGGAATAGTTTGCAGTTCGCGAAAAATGTTACCAAGTCGACAAAAAGCAAAGAAGTAGAATTCAAAACAGAGAAGTCAAAGACGGGTGGACTTTAAGCAAGGAATATATTCAGTAGCCGCCTCTTAGTGTAATAGTGGAATAAATCATGTGATTTTTCCAGATTCTTGACTTAAACCTCTTTCAAGAACAAGTGCACGTTATTTTTGTCTGAAGCTCTACTTGTTAGGGATTCTCCCCGTTTATTGATAATAATAAATTAAATTTAAAACGCCTATAGCCCAGCGGCACGCGTCGATCCTAAGCGATGGACCGAATTAAGCAATTGCGGGCACGATTACTAACTAGAGGGGTTCGTGGATACTACTAGCAAAAAATCTTCAGCGTTTCCGTAGTTTGAAAGGCATGTTAAACCGTCGTCGGTGTGAGTTTGTATCGTAAATAGTAGTTCTCAAGCATATCAGAGGCCCTCGGGCAGCATAAAAACATCCGACACTTGAGTTTATTATTTACTTTAAAAAGTCTGTGATTTTATTTCAGTCCATGAATTCTTTTAACATCATCAAAACTAACTGCATTCATATTTGAAATCGGTCACAGATAGTAGACAGTATACTTCAATCGCAGATGAAATATTTACAATTTTTATTTTTACAAAACATATTTTTTTCTTATTACACTTTATTGTACACCGATATTATAGAATAGTAACAGGAAAAGCTTAGTACAATTACAATTACACAATTGTGCACAAAAGGCGATCCTTATCGTTAAATAGCGATTGCTTCCAGAAAACCTTTGGCATGACAAAAGGAAAGATCTAGAGATGTTG
Source organism: Carystus phorcus (assembly GCA_018248895.1). Classification (NCBI taxonomy): domain Eukaryota; kingdom Metazoa; phylum Arthropoda; class Insecta; order Lepidoptera; family Hesperiidae; genus Carystus; species Carystus phorcus. Next base: position 11,629 of record DWJN01000183.1, read on the forward strand.
GTAGGGTGTACAGTGTAATACATAGTGTAGTGAGAGGAAGTAAGAATATGTAAATATAACAGTATAAATAAATATATTACAATACATACCTACTTTACTATAGATCAACACACACATATACCGTTCTTTTACAATAAACGTTGTCTGGTCCATTACAACTAGTTTATAATTTCCGACAAGTGAGGTGACTCCCGCGCTTGGAAGCGGGCTTCAAAGCTAAGTACCAACATTTTTGCAATTTCAATACCAATGCTTTCTTAGATTTAAGAAATTTTACGTAAGGCGTACTTTAGATCTTCAACATTTGCATGAAGACTGGGATTAAAACTATATCGCAGTTAAATCTTACCATAAAATAGTTTTTGGATCTTTGTTTTATCTTTGTTTTTAATGTGAAACTACTGACTAGATTAAAATGATTCATGTAACTTATAAAATACATAACATATATATACTTCGTATAAATGTTTCTCCTCGAATCGAACGAGGGAACAGAGTCTTTAAAACAGTCGTTCAAAAATGAATGTATTATATAGGTACTTCTTAGTCGTATCTCCAGCGTAATAAAAAATATGCAAGTCCGTTCTTTTAAAATTACACTATAAGTGTGTTTCATTAAATTTAATTGTATAAAACATTCTAAAAGTAGCTATTCCGAAAATCGAGCTGTATTCCTATTAGTATTACAGACTAATTTTGCTTAACTTCTTCATATCGTGTATTAACTTCAAGATTAAGTTCTTAGCTTTTACACTCAACTAGCGTACGCGCTGTGGTAAAAATAAGTTTACCAATAAAATATCCCCGAGCTATTACGAGTTTTATGGCAGATAGTACTGCAGCCATTCGTACCAGTAAAATAAACACAAGGAACAATGTTTCGTAGCTATCCACACTGTTTGGTTAGGTGTATTTTGTTAGAGCGCCAGTCCAAAAACTGTGTTTGACCACCTACTTACATACTCGTGTCTCGATGCAGTATATATTATTTTGGAGACTTATACTAAGGAATAAATCAATTCTGATGTGTAGCGCTATCAGTTTGAACACAAGCTAATAATCTCTGCTTGTGGTGTATTCTGCTGAAGAACGGACAATACTATTGCGCAGGTTTCTTCTGTTGAAGGATGCCTTTAATTGATGTCCTTGGCGGTGAACTAGATCATTTTCACGTCGATCAACTAATTACATAAAAAAGTCTATGTCAGTTGTACAAGGCAACAAGATAAATGTGTGAGTTAAATAATCTTTGTTTTTTGTCATAAATCAGCAGTGAACCTAGTATTGAACTGCTCTATGGTCTCGATTTTAAAACTAGAGGAAAAAGGTATAGCAAATATTTGAAAGAAATAACAGTTCAGTAATACTTTCGCCGCTGCTACGTCGACACATCGGAAAAAGAAGCCTTTAATTTTAGAAGAAATAATCGCTTCGTAAGAGTAGCAACGTACCAAAGAATGATTTGTAACAGTAATAAAAATCGTAAACCTATAAGTATGAAATACTGAATTAGCAGTGATAAACATGATAGCGGTCACTACAAAAATTCGGTACTTTTCTAAATTTTAGACCGTATAAAGACGTTTCTCGGGGACATCAAGTATAATTTATTAGGAAAAAACTGAACTCATTAATAACTACTTAAAAGCTCTCAGGGAACTTTTCAATCTCTTGAATGAAAGAGTAATCTGGCTCCCTGATAGACTCCTCCGCAATAGCCACGAATCTCCGAAAGAAGCTGTAAATTCATTTAAACCTTATGCTATATATATCGCTCCGCCGGAAAATACATCTCAAAATTATTCACTAATAAAGCAGTTTAGATTCCATTTACGTTTCAATCTTGCGACTATCAGCTGAAAATATTGAACATAAGTCTGGTGCGGGATAAGAAAACCATTTACCGATCTTTATACGTGAAGCAGCATTGCTTTTGCAACTTGATATTTTATGAATAAGTTGAAATGCAATAAAATTGTAAGAATATGAAACGGTTTATCTTTTATTTTAGATTTCAGGTGATAAAATACGAATTGACTACCTAAGATACGAATTTTTATTACCATTATCTAAAAACAGTATAAATCAAAGTAATAATCTTTATCTCTTTTGATTTTTGCTCTTGCTTATTTTAAAGTAAAAAATATATGTTTTGGTATAGTTTATACTCATTTCTGAGTTTACATTTATATAATCGTGAATTGTAAACATTTTATAGTAATAATACGAGTTCTTACGATGATATGAGTGTAATCATTTACTTTATTAGGTTTATATATAACAAGATGAAATTCCGAAATAATTTTTATTACTACCTTTTTTTATTTTACAGTAATTTAATCCATATCTGAGCTGTTACAAAATTTCAGATAATGACTAATGCAAAAGGCAATAAATATTTATAACTAAACTCCATCCAAAATCTAAAGCGAGTAGTTAAAATATAAACATAATGTAGTATATAGACGTTAATTTTATTCTCAAAATAATGAAACGTTCTTATATAAAATAAAACGAGCATCCAAATTAAATATAAACAAAAAATTTCAATAATAAACCTCGCTTGTTTACGCTAATCAACGTTCGTTTTTAACGCAAGTAATAAAGTTTATTAATGTTACGATTTCGAGTATAAACATTTGGGCTAATAAAAATTTAATGCAATCATATACACAAAATATTCAACAAATATTTATTTTATAGTAAAACAAAGCTGTTATAGTAATTGGTCACAAAGAGAAGAGAACGCAGAAAGAAAAAAATATGTCCTCTTAATTACACTCCAATTTAAACCGGCGGTTGGCACCCGTAAAAGGGGCTGTCAATTTTCCTTCATAAGATGAACCCTTTGAAAATGACCGGCATCGTTACAAAAAATATCTTTGCATTCAGAGGCGTCGCATCCGGTGCCCTTCCGTCCACAACCGACCACAGAGAAGAAAGAAAAAGCTGACTTGCAAGATAACTATAACTTTCAGATCAAAGCACTGGGTTTAGAAATATATTCTTTTACATGCTTAATATAAGCTTGACGTCATTGCATGTAATAGAATCTGATATCTTTTAATCAGATCTCAACGTCTATTTATGCTTTCTTTACAAAACAAATTTTATAATTTTAAAGATTAACTAAAACAATAGTATTAATTAAATCTCAGTGGTTGCAGTGAATTCGTTAAAAAAAATTTGTTAATTATTGGACAACAGCATTTTTATGCCATTCTTTTGAGTTTTAATAGGCCCATTGGTTATTAGATGTTTAGTAAATACTAAAATGGATTCTCATTCTTAAGTTAGGACTTATTAGCATATTTTTACTTGCTGACCTTTCTACACTGTGGTTCAGCCGTGAATGAGACCCACTTTGTGTCCAATAAAACTTTCCCGCTCGCCTTGATATTGGAAACAATGGCTTTGACAATTTTTCTCACCGACACCCGGATATCGCTGGGATTATATCGCTCCTTTGATTTGAGGTTAAACGTGATATCGTTGCAAATGAGACCCCATCGTTAGAAGTGAAAAAACCTTTTGATTTCATCCCTAATAATAATGTTCCATTTTCTGAATACACCAACACGAATACGAAATTATTTTCGTATTTATTTTATAGTTATCGCAAAACATATAACATTTAAAACAACACATTTTAAACAAATATATGTAGATCGTTGCAATAGCTAGAGGGAATAGCTTTTACATTTACAGCTATACACGACAATTCATAACTATTACTGATTACCGGTATATTTAAAAAAAAATACACAATTCCCTCAATAATATCAAATAATTTATACATAAAATTTATAAGAATGAATAAAAATATAAAATAAATGAAAACTTACCCAACACATATGTATATGTATTACTTACTTATTACCTTACTTATTTATTATCTATTATTTTTTTCACCAGCCGACAATCAACCAGACGAACCACATAGTGATAAGTCACCGTCATCCACGAACATCTTAAACTTCAGTGATGTATTGCCATAATAATAATAAAGAACTAAGCAACTACTGACTCTCAAACTCTCAGCCAGAACGTGACGAATCACAAGACAGTGGTCGCTAGCCAGGCGGGTTACACGGTACGATAATTATAGTAATAATATTAATTACTTACGAATAATATTGATATTATAATCCTGGTCCTTCGCCGCTTACGGCATCCTGGTTTTTTGATATTCGGTATTCTAGGTAACCCCAATACAGCAATATCTATTAATCTAAATAAAAAAATATTTTATCGAAGGCACACCTTCATTACTTAATGCCTATCGTTTACAAAGTGAGTATCAGCCTAATCTTCGAGTTAGAGCGCATCAATTTTTACCGGTCGATTGAACAATGGAAGCGAAGGATCTAAAATTAGACAAAAGCGGTATTAATACGGAAGCCATTAAATTGAGATAAGCGCTATAGCAGATTGGGAGGCGCCCTACGGGTGGTATTAGCCAGTAAGTCCTGATAAGTGAGGGAGAGTTTGCCGTAGTACCTACAGGGTAAGTAATGGAGAGAGCTATGACGTAAATGAAAGATTGAGAAACTAAACGAAAGGTATTTTGAAAAATATAAGTATGATTTTTAATAAACACATATGTTATATGTAACTAAAGATATTTTGTCACGATTTATTGAAAAAGTATTATTTACGCAGTTTGTTTTATTATGATTGTTTTATGTTTTTACTAATAACATGAATGTTTAAAAAAATTCATTTCATACCTCATTCATCACGCTCATTCATTTCATACCCTTAATGTAGGAGTACACTAAAAATATCTAGTACACTATCATGAGTGGTGGCACCGTATTAGATTTAGTATAATGTGATATAGCTAACCATGCATTGTCACGCAAACTAGACATTCATACAAATTTCAGCTCAATCGGTTAAAGATCTCTGCTTCAAAATTGAGTGGCAAGATTCCACCCGAACATACAAGCATACATAAATACCTACATGCATTCACGTTGCAAGTTAAATAAAAGCTTTTCAAATTTATTATTATTATATATTTATTTTCCATATTGACAACATTTTCTAAAATATCACATTTTCTAGAAAAGTACACTGAAGCCCCAAAACATCACACTATCAGATAAATACCAAGCGCAGCATACTGATGTTTATTTTGCACGTACCTAAATTACTTATGAAAAATCAAACAGATTAATCTTTAAACTTAATTAATAGCAGTCTACATTCCTAGAGATTGTAGTGAGTAGAACGTTACATATACCTACTACTCGTACATTTCTAGTCATTCATTGCACCTCCCCCTTCGCTTAGGGCGCATGCACAAGAATAATGTATGAAGATAACGATTGTAATGGTGCTAATTTTCAAATCGAATTAACTCAGTTCACATTACGCTACGATAATTAATAAAAAAATGGTTTGTTTTACTTCAAATTTACTTGTGTTTTATATCAAAGCAAACTGCCATCGCTTCAAGGCGCAACTACGGAATAGAAGTAGCAAGAAACTACTAAACAAGAATATTTGATTTATTTAACGATTGCTAACTTTTATTTATAACGTGATGATTTTTTATGTAATATGTAACCATTCAATTTCAGTAACTTAATTGTCTATTACTTTGTTCCGTATATTTATGTAGCCAACTCAGATTGCTTATCTGTTCTCTTCTGCCGCAATAATACGAAACGGTGAAATAAGTATCATAACGTATTTTTCCGTACTGCGTAAAATGTATACCGACGAATATACGCTCGTAATTTTCCTATAAAATGTTCGTGAGCAACAATATAACGGAATAATATTATGACGAGGCTTTTAATTTTTTTATATTTAAGCCCCGCTATTAAATATTTTAAAATTTAAATTGGACGTATGTTTGCTTAGTGGGGTTTTTAAAAAACATGCAATCTTCTATTCGTTTAAAAATGTATAATCTTGTGACTTTTATGATGTTACAATAACGTGCTATCCTTTACTTGTCTGATGTTGCAACTTCAAATTCAAAATCAAAATCATTTGTTCATGTAGGTATTATTTCAATACATTTATGCACGTCATTTTTTGATTCTACCAACTTCTCGTATATTCTTACCATCTTCTTCTCGAATAAGCAAGATATCCAAATCCTCAGTGACTTCTTGCAAGGGTACCGTATTTGATCTCATTGATTAGTCCCAATAGATTCTAGGACAAATTCTGATGTCGATAATCTTGTAAAAAATATACTACAGATAAACTTAAAGGCTTAAGAATCATATTTAGAAATGTCATATTAAAAAAAAATACTTCTTATTTTTTTACGTCAAGCACTTTACATCGTTTGTTTACATTACATTAAAACCATTCATCGTTATGACCCCTCTTTAGGGTCTCCGTACAAAAGCCTTACGTTCCCCTAACGCTGAAATATCTGTTTATTAGGAGGTCATAAAATTTGAATGGAGGTAATTTTTGTAGATAACACACTTTTTTTAGTAAGCGAAAAAGACGCGAACAAAATCTTACTTACTATAACGCATTTTATAACTTGGCATAGAAAAGTACTTCGTCATAAACTGAACATGATATTTTATTTTACCTCATATTTTTACTTTTAAAATTTATGTAGATCCGAGTCGTGTATTAACAGAGTACGATGAAAATTTTTCCTATTTCCATATGATTTTTATTTTACAAAATATTCACGCCATTCGTTATCAATAAAACATTATGTTATTATTTTCAGCCTTTACTTTCCTGATTCAATTTTGCAACAATACGTGAGTTCCTCTATAATTGTATGGATATATACCCAATGTCAAAGAATTATTATATTATCTTAAATAAAAAGTGTATAATATGACCGATATAAAAAATTGAAAAACGCGTAGTTTGCTCTGAAACGAAAGGCTATCAGATTCGTATCCGTAACCGTATTTAAGTAAAACATTTTTACAAAACAATCACATCTGCTGAATATATCTCGAACCAGCCAAATAATGTGAACGCTTCCTAACAATGACTCCCCTTTGGCTCATTCTCTACACTCCTTATTAAGTATTCCTTTGTTTTTCTTTTCTTTTTTATACTAGCAGAAATGTAAATATAATTCCCACAGGGGTTATAAATTTTTCTGCCCTAGTATACAAAGATATTTAGAAAAAGAAATTCCAGATCCAATTTCATTAATTATGATAATAATTTCCGTCTGTAATCATATTAGAATGTTCAATAACAATAAAGGTGCTTGATTAAACAAGTTGCGATTAAATCTTAACTAATATTACGGAATAGATGTTTAGTTATATCTTAGCAAAAATAAAATCTGTCTAAAGATCTTCTCCTAAAATTTAAGTCTGGCTATTTCAATGTAAAACATCAGCGAAATTATCAATGCAGCGAAAATTCTGATGAACTTTTTTTACGTTTTTTTAAGAACGCTGCCCGACATGATACCATTTTCATTACAGCCAAATTTGTTTTTGTGTACTTTTTCTGTTACAGCCCTTAATGCTTACGTAACTTTATACCAACATTCTTACTGATATATTTACATACTTGTACAAAATGTATTAATGCAAGTCTAGTTAACGAATAATATCTATATGTATGTTGTCGCCAGTTTCATTATCTACCTATATTGTAATATGCAAATACAAATAATTTGATGTTACTCAATTTTTTTATTGTTATTTCAATGTTCATAATGGACTCATACTTTCTACGAGTATATAAAACTTGAGGCACTGTTAGCAAATAATTTACTTTTTAACTAAGTTCAAAGAATAGGAGGAGATTCTCAATTTCGACTGTTTTTATGTATGTGTTAGTTAATAACTTTTTATTGGGTGCAGATAATTGGATGATTTTTCTATTCGAAAACTGGCGCTTGTAATGCTGTCCCATATAAATTTGATCGTAATCTGAAGCGTAGTTTTTGTGTTATCCCCAATATTCTGCTTTTACTTAACGCGTATGACTTCGAAATCAAAATATATTGCACAGCGTATTTAATTGAAGTCTTGTTTCTAGTTTGTCCATTGACAAATCGAATGCCCTTTCATTCAGTATCGGAACTCACTTTGGTTTAACAAGGTTTTTAATTGCAAATCATAACAGCCTGCTGTATAGAATAAAAATTGTGTATATAAATTAATTTTCGCCTAAAAATAAATACTGCAAAATAAATGACTAACCACTGAATGCTATTAACTTGAAGTGATGTTCAAACATGGAGTTTAAATAATTCATTCCGATTTCACAAGTCTGATGCATGAATGCAGGAGGAAATTCGTTCGTGACTGTGTAAAGATTTCCTATAAGTCCCTGGAGACTTCACGGGTTTGTAATGGGAATACCTACGATCTTCGCCCCTGTTTGATTGAATTCGTTAAGGTTTTAAGACAGCGCTCAGTCAAATCCCTCGAGGCGAAAACCCGACGATCAAAGTCATTTGTGATTGACCCTTATATCCTGGTATATACTCGTAAGTTTCTTTGACATAAAGCTTACGCTTTAAAGCTTTTGTACAAAGAAGGTTAGTAATATAAAAAGTCAAGTCTATAATACCCAATATGGCTTATTTAAAACGTGCAGGATCAATTGCTACTGTCCTTTTAGCTCGGGAGAAAAATACGAGCTACTGCTACACTGCTTGTCTGACTTTTTTTTTATAAAAAATAAGTTAATGCTTGACTACTATCCTGCCTGATGGTAAGCAGAGATCTAGCCTTGGGTGGTGAGCGCACTAACTTAGAAGATGCCTATTCACTCTTGCCTTGAAGAAACCTACATTATAACCCAACGGGAACACTGACGCGGGCAAATTATTCCAATCGAAAACGACGAAGAAAAGCGTGATGTTCGTGCTGGAGGGAGGTTTACTACGAAGGGATGGATTGGATACCCGCCGTGCGTAGAGTAGTTTTTTGGACTTTTCCAATGTTTCTACGTACCATAGCTATTCATAAATTATATTAGTCACTTTGATGAAAAAATTATATTTCATTTTATAATTTAGATCTATTTTCAAAATACGAGTAAAATGAAAAAAACAATAATGCTGTATAAAATTCAATACGAAACTATTTGAAATCTTCACAGAACTACCAGGTTCATGTTTAATGGACTCAACGCACGCCAAGTAACTTCCCCGTCTGCTCAAATGTACACACAAACTCCATATTATACATAGAATATTTGCAGCGCCCGCATGTAAACTAGGCCCCCGAATTATCCGGTCTGCAGGGCACTTTGAGATTTATTTGATCACTCTACTGTGTAATTTAAATTCGAAAAACGTAATTTTAACTAAGTAATTTTGAAATCGACTTATACTTTCTAATATTGCATACAATATAGGAGCTGTTTAGCACTATTATAGTGTTTTATAAGGTTAAATTGAAACTGAAATTGTTAGTAGTGTTGAAATATATACTGATTTTGACTTCATTAAGTGTGCTCTGTGTTCCTAAGATGAAATATATATAACTTGACTCTGATTGATTCACCAACAATTTTTTTTGTTTCAGAATAGCGCACGATGGACGTGACGGATATGGGGGATCAATAGAAGACAAAATTAAGTGAATTCAACGGAGAATATTCGTAAGGACTCTAAATATGGAGATGGAAACGTCAAAAATTTTACTTGTTTTACGAAAAACTAAAAAGAACTATAAAAGGGTAAGTATGCGATGGAGTCGGCTGGAATTTGTTTCAAAATTCAAAATACCAATAATTTAATGTAATTGAACCAAATGAACGGTAATTAAAGGAGATATAATTTCGGAGACATTAAAAAAAATTGAGGAAATTTAAAAAACCAAAACGTCGGAAGTGAATAATTTCGAAACTTAGATATCAACTTCCAAATATTGTTGTACCCACATTCGTAATCATTTTGCAGAAGGTACTAACTAGAAAAAAAAATATTAAACACAAAATCAACTAAGTACTGATTCTTTTTAAATAATAGTAATTATTTAAGTTCCATGGTCAATATTTGTATTAAACAACGCGTAAACAATTTTAATAATAAAGAATAAATAAAAATAAGAAAAGATTTGATAGAAATATAACTTATACTACTATAAATATTTCAAAGTAAAAGTATTTTACACTTTTATTGATCTTCTACTGTTTATTATTGTGGAAAATATTTACTCGTCTGATCTCCCTTAGGAATGTGAATTTTAATTACAACTAATTATGGAAGGTTCATTAAGCGGCTTTAGCAAATGTTTGCAATGCTCAACTTTTTCGAAGCGATAAAATAAACGCAAAATTTCATCAGCTTTTAGCGAGCGAAAATTAGTAGACACGATAAATAGCGGTGATGCCGTGATTCGCAAATACACTAACTGCTAATAATATTTGTTTGACATTCATATTACGTTTCGCTTTCCAGTAAATCGTTAAATACAAATAAGGTAATTATGGAAAATATATAATTAGTCCTTTAATATTTGATATATGGTATTGGAATGTTATTTGTTAAATTTAATAAGCATTTTCGACAAAATAATATGACGTAATGAATGAAAATTTCGTAAACTAAAACGGTTATTTTCTAGTCTTATCGTTTATTTACTGTTAAAACGATTATATGTATTTATGTAATCGACAAGATCAAGTAAAGTTATATCAATCGATAAGTTTTATCGAATACCCCGAAAAATAAGAACTGATAACATTTGGGGATTATTAGTGTAAAGATTTATTTTAATAAGATTTTGCACACCATATGCAGTATAATCCACCTGGAAAGATAGGATAGCTTATGTCTCAATTTATAATCGCAATATTATTTTATTGCAAATTATTTGTTTAGTATCTTACAAAGGAGATATATATCTACAAAATATATCTTACAAAAATTTCTAACTAAACTAAGTAAGGTCGGCTAAAAAGTAATTAGTCGGCTAAATTGAGTATGTAAACCTTGGTTACAGCAACGCGTGCCCATAGAGTAACTTATACATGGCGTGGCCGATGCTGTTAGTTTAATTATATCTATCATTAACAGAAACTATAGTATTCAAACATTTTTAAACATCTTCCTTGCCAATATGTTATTGTAAATACGTGATCATTTCGCCATTTTCGTTTTCAAATTTGTGATAAACACACCAGTTACGATCCTTTATATTTCATCACGCTCTTGAAATTACAAGAACAAATTGTATTTTGTAAATTAGATCCTACCAGAACATTGTTCTTCTCTTTCGCGTCATAACTCTCAAGGTGCGGTAAAGGTATTACGATAATAATATTTCAGATACAAGTCCGCTTGAGATGGTCAAAATATTTTTATAAATCTTATCCGTATTTTAACGCCTAATAGTATTAAGTTCTTATAACGTAGACTAATTGAGAGGAGACAGAATTATAAGTTGTCATTCTAAATTAACCTTAGGAACAAAAAAACTCACAGAAGTACAGATGCTTTTAGAAGTAATATTTTTTATTAATTAGAATGCTTGACTACAATTCGACAGCCTGCAGTGTTTCTGATATCAATAAGCTGCGGCGTCTACTTACCATTATATGATTTCATCCCTTGTAAGTAATCTGAATCTCCACTAATCCAAACTGGAGCAGCGTGGTCACAAGTAATGAAATCCCAAGAAACAAGAAGTGAAATCCCATATTTGCCGCATGTCATTATTTTGTTGTTTTCTTTATTATATTTGTTTATTGTCACTGTTAGGAAATTGAAAATTACTTTTCATAGGCGAACAAAGTTTGCACTTCGATTCTACATCACAATTCTTTATTTAAAATAGTGTGCATGTTATGCAATTTAGTTTGAATGCACGACTCAGTGCTAGTGACGTGAGAGCATTTTTCGTAAATCCAAGCCCCTGATTTTTCATTATACTGGGCGTCGTTTGTCACGAACAGTAACGAAATTATTGCATCACAATGTTTCACTAGCTTTGTACACTTTCAACGCTTTAAATGGTGAGATTTATTAGTGGAACTGAAAATGGGCGTTTAGTTATACTCGGCGATGTACATTTTTACTTGTTGCTAGTTTATTACAGTGATATTGCAAGAATTTAATGATACTTAGTAAGATCCAGTTTTTTTTGTTTGTTATTTAGCACTATTTAAACTGATACTAAGGTACCGTTTTAACTCTGCTTTTAAAAAATCGTGTTTATGTAACATGGCATTTTTACATTTTATTTCCTACCATCAAAAAAGGAGTGGTTCTCAATTCGTTTTTATTATATATAATTTTATTTTTATATGTGTACCTTTCGTTTTTAATAAAACAATCAAGTTGATTATCCAATTTTTTTTCAGTAGGATATGAAACTGTAAGGTTAGAAATATAATAGTAAACAATATTATGTCACAAGATAGGTGAAGAAAACAATTTTATTGGCACCTAAATATTAACGTGTAATTATTATATCTGTGCGTATGTAAGATACGTGTTAGATGTGGCTACATCAATACTTTCTCAGAGACACTCCTATGAAGAATATACTCGTACCTCGTACTCTCAATTATAGAAAATAATTACATATTATGTGCCTTCTTTATTCGATAATTCTCACGCGGAAAATTCACACTGCATGAATATACTAGCGTACGAGATCTTATATTCTCATCTCTGCAGGGTAATTATAAACGGTCATTATCTTTAAACTTTTCCCATTAAGTAGCTATATCGATTTAAGTTTAATTCTCTTAATTGTTGAAACTATCGGCAATTATACTTTGAAGGCTAGATGCGCCGCACAGAGAGCTCCGCATCGCACATTCCAATTGGGTTCAGCTGCAGTTCGTAATGGTTGGTAATGACGCAGTTGACGGGAACAATTAGCGTATTTCACTATTTCCTCAATGTCGCGCTCCTGGATGTAGGGCTAATGGACATTACATACACGTGCCAACATGATCCAATCGAAGCTTAACGGATTATTTGACTATTAATGTATGTTTTAATAATAATATTCAATGCATTAATTACAGATATTTTATTAAATGTATAGTTGACAAAATTGAATGGTGTTTTATAACTGAAATATTTTTCTATTTCTTGTCCTCAATGATAAAGCACCTTTCCGAGAAGCAAAAATTCGTTTATGTGTTTGAGTAGTATATACAAAAAAAATATTGAAATATGGGGAAGCATACAATGAGACTGTAGCTGATGCTACTGCAAAGAGGGTGGTTTTTTCTGGTCCTTCGAGCCGGATAGCTTAGGACGACTAGGTTCGATCGCGTGAGCCACAACTTCAACATCACTGTAGTAGCGCTGTCGAGAGGCATCGCTGGAACAGAGATTACATTATTGACTGTTAGAAAGACTTCATTGTAGATTTTTTGATAAAACCAACAAACGAGCCATCTGATAGTACTTTCATATACTTCAGCAACACGACCGACCAAGAAAGAAGAAAGAGGAACGAAAAGAGTACTGAAGAACACGACGAATCGTTTGACGTTTGAGAATAGGTTACCAGATGAACTTCACGTCACGGAAAGATAATTATACCGGCATTGATATTCACGGCTTAATATTCATGACATAATCTTTACGGAAAATGCTACCATATAACACCAGTTTCAGTCGCCTCTTACGACATAATCTACCAGTATGGGATTCAGGGCAGTATTGTAGGCCGTACCAATATACCTCAAATTGTACACCAATGTTTTGCTATCATCGTGTCGAAGTATCAGGAAACACAGCATTTTCTTTCTTCTTTAATTTCGATTTTAAATTCATTTTAGCCATTCTGTATGAAGTAGTCATTTCCAGTACTAATCTTATCCATCAGTCGAAGGTTGGTTATTAGTTTAACAACTTCGATCAGCCTGTCGTCATTAACATAGTTACTTGAACCCGTTTTTGCTGGCGGCTTGGCTTTTAAAGATATTTTCCTTTCATTAGATACACTACAATTAGCTTCTGTACGTGTGAAGGAACTGAACATTTCTATTACATGCATTGTTCTAATCTTCTAATATATCTGCAATTTCTCGCTACTATACAAATAGACAGGAATTAATAATTATAAATAAAGTACGGGTTTAAAACAAATAATATAATTAATTGATGAACGTATACCTATAGAAGATATTTGAGAAAAACAATTTGGAATGTTTATCTGTTTGTCGACTTGTGTGATCTCAACGATCTTAAACAATTTGGACGTGATTTTTTTAAATTACAGTAAATTTGGAATGAAATTTACTTACGTTATTTTGTATCTCGGTGTCAATTTAAATAATCTTCATTGAATATTTTTACCACACTTAAAAAAAAAGGAAGATACCCTCAATTCGTTTGTAGGTATTTTCTTTTATGTGTTATTTCATAATTTTTTACGAGGTGTACTGATTTGGATGATTATTTTTCTTATCGAAAGCTGTGGTGCAGTCCCATTTAAATTTGAGCGACATCTGGCGAATAGTATTTGAGTCATCCCTAATAAGGCGCATTTACTGGATGTGTATGACTTCAAAATCTAAATATTTAATATGACGTATTTAATTGATATCAGTCATTTCTTTTATCCATTAACAAAGCTATTATAACGAGACTGAGTACTAAAAATAGCTATCCCTAAATAAAATGAGAGTCGTTACTAAACTGTATAAAATGATTTATAACAAACCTCTAAAGCCATAAACCTAATAAGTAAGAATGAAAGCTCTTTTTTAATCAATGTACATTTTTCCGTAACGCTGAATTTCATTTTATTAAAACTGAAACAAGAACAAAGATAGTGTGAATGTGAAAAGTGTGAAGTTCCCTATTCTGACCGCAACGACGTGACCGGCTCATTGCAAACGCATTTTCATCCGGCATCGGTCTGAGCCGCATCTGTGCATCGTCCGCATTTTATAAATGTTCACTAAATATCCGCCATAGACACCGCGAAGCACGTACGTGAAGAATTTTTATTCGATATAAAAGTCTTACGATATATTCGAACACGAGCTAAATTTATTTTAATGGATGAATCCAGAAAGTTCATTATCGAAAAACTGTTGAACGTTTAGGACTAATTGGTGTCTACGTCTCAAGGAAGTCTCCCACAAGTACGGACGGCAAAAGAATGGACTATTCTACGAATTTGTTTGACGTTGCCACCAGGTTTCCGCTGTTTTTTGCATTGCCTTTTTACCGTCCGGCGATTCTCTCGAAGCACTGTCAGTGGTTCTTTATTGCGATTTGTTTAAACTGAGAATAATTAAAGCTGGGAATGAATGACTCGGCGCTTTTAATCCGGCAATTTTTCGCAACGTATTGTACTAAACTTTTTTGTAAGTATAACGACTATTTTATGAAAAGACAATGGAATTCCCTGGTTAAATAGTAACGAAAGCTTATTAATTAACTCTGTTCTCTAATTAATGAAATCACTGTCAAAGTCTCATGCTAAAAAACAATCTGACAAAAGATCCCAGAAATAGATGTTTGACAGGAAAATATTTATTGTCCATCTGTTTATATATGAACAAATTTAAATTATACTGGTACCATTAAATTTAAATGACCTGGCTTATATCACGGATCAGCATTTAAGTAATTCAATAACAAATATTAATTAATACGTAGGTTTTGTCAGTAATAAATATTTTTATGTCATTTGGAAACTATTGCAGTAAATTAATTTCTTTATAATATAGAAAACAAAAAGATTACAAGAAAAGAAAAAAAATAAGTAAACAGGCAATTTATATAATCTGTTTAAGAATAGGTGTATCGAATCGAAGTAAGGGCGGTCAATAGTTGATAAATAAAAACTCGTCTTAATAATAATTTATAACTACCACTGCTCTAAATCGGAGAGTAATCAAATCCCACGCTTGCAAGGTGTGGGTTGATGGACTTCACCCACCTTTAAGAACGTTCTGAAAAATTTGTGTACTGATTTGTTTATGACGCTGTTTAAGCAAATAATTAATAATTGTATCATTAGGAACATGTAAACCCATAATTCGATAGATCGAACTTATTAAGTAGAAATCTAAAACGTAATAAATAGTATTATACGAAATTTAATTGATTGCAGTATTACGGCTTAGTCGACAATAATTGTCGAATTTTATATAAAGCTTGTGTTAATGGTAGAATGAATTACATACATTTGCCTTTATTTTGTTTTGGAAATCAAACAAAAGACCTCGTAATAAATATCTCTGATTTTCAAATTTTACCCGTCAGCGGTCCACTTTAAAAAACAACTCTCTTCTCCAAAAGGGCCATGTCGCTGCTCCAGTATAGTGTTGGCATAGATAACTCAGGTACGGGAGTACAAATTTTTGTGATTAGCAATTAAGCCCGGATTCCACCATAAATTAATAGGAGTATATGTATGTTAAAATGTATAGGTTACTCATTAATTAACAATTATGTCAAAACCAACAATTACCTGCAGTATACTGTAATTATAAACACCGCTTCTTTGATATAGGTAATTGAGCATTTAAAACGGTAGCTGGTTGCACCGGACAGGTTCCCACAATACGTCCAATTAAGAGTACACTATTTTTAATTTGACACGACCTGGTAAAGCCTGTGCGGCAATCAGAATGAATTTATTCACGGCCATTGATGGTTTAAATTTTCGGTCGCAGTTTTGTGAATTTCACTGCACCTAAAACTGATAGTTTTTTTTCAATTTTGAGATTAAATGTTTAAATACTTGACTGAAAATTTATGCTTTGCACATGTAAGTATTTATTTAGTGTATTTGTTACGCTCAAAGTATGACGGCGTGATTCGGATTTTGTCGTTTTTAACTTAGTACGAGTAAAATGCTAACGATAACCAACTACTACCCAACTCCCACCTGATTCCATGGATCAAGAGGTATGAAACTTTATACAGAAAAATTTTAATAGAATGTGGAAAAGCAGTAAGAAAATATACTTGAAACTAACTAAAGAGTACTTTCTTCTTCTTCGATCGAAACCACAAGCACCATCTATATATGCATGTAGTAACCATAATATTGAATTAGTTTTCGAATAAAATAAATTTCCTAGCAGCTTCACAGTTGAACGCGTAACGATTTGATAATTGCGGAAGTGATAAGATTTACTGCGAACTGCTGCATCGGTCGGCGGCGTATTATTTGGCATTGATAGGGATCTCACGTTAGCAGCGGCCTTTTAAATTTATTGGTCAACAGTATTCTTAGAGTTATACTTTTGTTGAATATTCTTTTCTGTTCCTTTCTAGAATACATTTCTTTGAAATAAATCTTATCTTATACTAATATATAAAGCTGAAGAGTTTGTTTGTTTGTTTGTTTGATTGTTTGAACGGGCTAATCTCAGG
>DWJN01000184.1:0-28889 GCA_018248895.1 Carystus phorcus
TTAACTAAATCCTCCATAAATTTCATTTCGCTACGCCAAGAAAAAAAAAGTGGGCCCTCAATCCAGATGCACACGTTGCTTTGGTGAATGTCCCTCTCGCAGGGCACAGGGATTCCTAATATATTTTCTGATTCATTGTGCGTTTATTATTTAGTACACTATGCGTAATGTATGGTTATTGTCAGAAATTTCGAGGTATTTGGCGTAAAACTGAGAAACCTTTGGAGTTCTTACTTCCTTTATTATTTAACGGGTCGATCGATCGGATATCGATGACGTCATAGGTATTCAAAATAAGACGTGAAGCAGTAGCTACTTATAATGACATGGCCTGCATGACAGGCAATTGTTAAAAAACAATTAATTACAAAATATTTCGTATTTATGGTCACTACTGCAACCAATTTTAAAAAGATATAGTATTTATGAAAACGCAAGAAAATGAACTGAAAGTGTTCAATATTAAACACGAGTCGGGAATAGTGGGCGGAGACCGAGACGAGGGCAGCACAAAGGAATGTAATTACGCGTCATCGACACAATCCGCGACAGATTACTCTTTTAATTTCTTTTGTTTTATGTTTATACGAATAATATTGTTCTTAGAGAAGAAAGTAACTTATCTAACAAGTGGTTCTAATAAAACGTGGTTTGATAGACACAAATTTACTGATAGGCGAACCTGTTAGTGTATGTTGACATTTTTTCATCATATGTAAGTTACTTAAACATTAGACAAATTTTATACTTATATTTTTTCATCGAAACATTTTGTTACGTACACTGGATCTAAAGGATGCTGTAAAACAGCGAAACGAACAATAGACATAATAACAGATATTCAATTGCTCAAATTAACTGAGTTTCAAAGGCATTGGCCGTTCTAGTATTGCGGACTAACTTATATTACTCGTTCTCATTGAACGAGAACAAAGATGACGAAGAGGAAGACATCTAAAGCCTTTATTGGTGTAGAAATTAGAAATTATTATATTAATATTATTAAATTTACCTATTTGTACCATTCTTATTTTAGTACTCTTAAGTACACATCTGTGTTAGTATATACTGATGAAGGAATATGCGTATATATGTATTCGCATATACATATATTTCGCTTGGGTCTCTGGTGGCCAGAACTAGCCTTGCCTCACTATCGATTGCTTATCGATATATTGTCAATACTATGCTAACCTCGAAAACTAGTTACACTATCGATAGGACTTGTGACGTCAAAATACTATCGATAGTTTTACGTCGGACTGTAATAGTGTTCCATATAGTTGATACTATCGATATTATCAACTATAATCATCTGCTATCGATAGTTAGGCATCATAAGCCAGAACTATGGTGTTGGTAGAGAGCGATTTACATGAAATTGTGTGTTTTAATTTAAGGGTTTTGGTTAGCAATACTGTCAAGCGAATCGATTGTTTTCGATCTTTAGATGTAATAGTGTACTTGTGCTACAAAGAGGACTGGTCTTTAACCCGCTAAAGACGATCTTTGCATTAAACGAGTTTTACCTTGTAGTTTAAGTAATACTTAACCATACTGCTCCATTATGATTGATTAAATGGTTAATCAACAACCCAATCGAAAGTTTTCATTTCATCCAAACGACTACGAGATGGCTAAATTATTGTTATTCTACAATAACATTTTGTAAAATCTGGTTAATATAACATTGGAAGTAAGTAAGTACTTATGAAATATGAGGTAAAGCAGTCACTGTTTGAAAAAATAGTAAGAGAAAAAGACAAAGAGCACAAATTTTCGTGATTTACTGTTTCGTAGAGCCTTTCATCTCGGGGTCGAAGCTACCCTTGCAAAATTACATTAAAGCAGTTCGAGCGCGTTCGGTCGGAACTAAAGAAAAATAAATCTAAATCAGTGGCGACCGCGCGACCCGCGTCTCTGTTTGGATCAACTTAAACTAATCTTATCCTTATTCGTATGCTTGCACTTGTTCAGATTTCTCCCACGGAAATATACCACTGGTGAATATACAGCATAGTTTGCATTATACTATAAGTTCTAAGTTTTCTTGTATAAAAATGTATGAGACCTTGCATCGGACAGGCAATTACAGCCAAGAACAAGTACAAAACAGCAAAGTAATTCTGTTTAAATATTTACTATTTTCTTTGTTTAAAATTTAATAACAAGTACAGTAAAGGCTGTTGCAAAATTAAAAACTAGCTAGCTTTACTGAACTTCGCAAGCTTTTATCTCTGTGCCAGCGGACGCGTTGTTCAACTAGTACATGTGTTGAACAAACGGGGATAATTTCTAATTAGTTTACGAAAACTAATATGGTTCAACTATTTCTTACATGAGGAATACAAAATACTTGGCTCTTTATGTAATTTATTGTCACTTTAACTCCATTGATGATATTAAATTCATTTGTAAAACGCTACTTTACATTTTACAATGTCATGATGATAATTATTGGACGATCCTTTAAATTCAACATTAAGCGGTGGCTGAAAGCCATTAACAGCAATCTCAGATGGAGTGACACTTTTACACTACTTCCGTCAAAATAAGTAGAATGCCCACTGAGTGACTATTGGTGGCTTTGTAAGCACTTCCTATAAACAGAATCGCTATTTTTATCTAATGCTTGATTACAGTCCCACTTGAATAGTAAGGTATACTAGAAATTACTTGCTTTACGGCAGAATTTTTAGTATCCAATTTGGTCTGTCGTGGTAGCGCCTTGTGCCTCGTTTAGGTAGTAACCATTTCAGAGTAGGTATACCAGGAAATTAGGTTCCAGGGTTTATAGTATTTCGGCCGAGTAAACTAGAACCGGCTTCTTTCTATTATTAGTAAGTATTGAAGTTGAGCGCAATTTTATTATCCATGGGTGATGGAGAAGACTTATCAACAGGTAAACCTTTGGCTCATTTGTCGGCTATTCATTACAAAGATTTTGCAAGTGTGAATTGTTTTCAATGTTTTCGGTGAAACAAATTTTCTATGACAAGTATCATACTTTAATTTACATATGTAGTAAACGGAAAACATACCCACCTCGGACCTCAGTGAATCCGATAAGCTCCTCATCTGCGCGGGCGAGTCGACTGTGATCGCATAATTTACGCCGAGCTCCGTTCACATCTCAGCGCTGCCACAAGCCTTATCTTAACACCTTCCTGACTGTGTAAGCCATAGGATAGTCTAAGACATGTTACTACGTATACTGTGCATTTAGAAACGTAGTATATTACAAAAAAGGGTTGACTATCGCACATTTTCAGATACTTCTATGTCATGTCTAGATTATGTAACCTCATGTGATGGTTCCTAAACCAGAATTATAGTTTATAAGAGAGCAGGTAGTGGAGTATTGGATGTAATATTTTTTCAAGCGAGTGGCAATGGTAATAGTGGGTGACAGTCGTTTGAAAGATTGACAGGCCGTGTTGTTACAATGTCTAAAATTTCATTATTTACATACATGGTGAAGTTGTTAGTAGATTTTATTTAGATAGACTTGTCCGTCCGTGTAATGTTTGAGTCAACTATAATATTTTTCAGAATTTTTACCCCCCTTCTGTCGACTACTTTACCTGAAAGATATCTTTAGTTTTAATCATAATCGTTGAAATCATAGTATTCAGTGTATTCAGTATCCAAAATGGGCGCCGCGCAAAAATGTCGGATGAAATACATATTTTTTACAACTCCCATAAACCGTATTAAAACGTCCAAGATTTCCATTTGATACCCATGTTTTGGTTAACGGAAAATAGTTTACCGAATGTAATGACTTCTGAAACAAATTTGCACAGTACGAATATAATGGTAATACGTACCTATATTAAAATTGAAATATAGATAAATATGTTTTTGAGTAAATACTCAGTAGACGAGCCACTTGTCAATGACCGCTGTCTTCCATTATATCTTCATCACCAAAAGCATTACCGATACGTCGTTGGTGAAGAAAGAGAGAAGAAAGATAACGTGTGTTCAAATTCAAAATAATTTATTCATGTAGGTATTATCACAATACACTTATGCAGATCATTTTTTGATTCTTTGGGTCTCAGGCCGGAAATCAACCGGTAATTTGGCGGCTGGTAGACTTCACGGAAAGATAATACCAGTAATACCATTAGTGACCATAAAAATATTTATAATATAATCGTCATGCGAAGCGCTTTTATAGTAGATTGGGGTAATACAGGCCGCTCCAATACGGTTAAATCAAAACAAAGGAACTTTGTCAACTTAGAATCGTGATTCAAACAACGCCCCATCCAAGATAAATCGCGACGCATTTCTATTATCTTGACTCAATCGATATCTTCACATCATACTTTGGATACACCTTCCCAATAAACAAGCATGTGACTTTACAGAATACGTCTTATGTAATGCTACGCTAAAATCTCTTAAAACTCTTCGTAAACACTATTGACAATGTTATATTATATTATAGTGCAGTAAAAGTGCATATGTTTTCGCCAAGTTAGCGTGAAGCTTGGTAGAGGTCTACAATTAAGTGCTTAATGTACAAAGTGGGTAGTGTCAGGTAATTTTATTTTAAAATACTTGAAAATTACAACGGATGCGACTAATGTTACAGCAATTCTTTCGAAAGTTGACGAGTGACTGATGATTGTACCATGAAGACATCTACACAAAGTACAAAGTTTATAAAGCGTAGCTCGAAATGAAATGAGCACTTAATTGTGACGGATTAAATTATGTCAATCATTACAAAATGAAAATATTCAAATGAGGGACTTATTAGAATAATAATATACTTTTGTTGAATATACCTTCATCATTTTAAGCAAGTTTTTCTAATTATCGTTTATACTGGAATTGTCTAAAACACGAAACTGGCTGAGAATACCTCAACTAATTCAAAATCTCAAGTACATAATAAGTAATAACACTAATTAGTTTAACTGCGAGTTTAGCTACAAGCGCAATAACATTACACATTAGTAAGCTGTAACAACAAGTTCCAAACTAACCCTTAACAGTAACCACATAATGATAATATAGCTTTGCCAGCAACTTCATTCACCAGGAATTTAACAAAAAAGTTATTCTCGCACGTTCTGTTCGCAGAGCTATACTAATATTATAAAGCTGAAGAGTTTGTTTGTTTGATTGTTTGAACGCACTAATCTCTAGAATTACTGGTTCGAATTGAAAAATTCTTTGTGTGTTGGATAGTCCATTTACCAAGGAAGGCTATATAAACATAAGGCTACAATCAATAGTAACTGAGCGTCGATAAGAAATGAAGCATTAGGTACATAAACGGGATAGATATTCTAATGTGATACGAGTTCGTCATATCTACTAGTTATAGAATAATTTATAATTCTAAAATAAAAGTAGCGTAAGTTACTTCTTATTACTTGAGGTATCCGTCAGTCAAGCCTCGTTAAAATCGTTCCATCCGTTTCAGAGATTAGTCGCAAGAAACACACAGACAGACAAAAATTGCAAAAAAATATATGGTATATGTACCATGTATACACATAAATATGCATTTAGTAAAAGGCAGTTATTTAAATATTACAAACAGAGAATCAAATTTTATTTATTTGTATCGAGTACGGATGTTACAAATCTTCATGCACAACAGGAAACAAGAGTCCCGCGTAATTGTTTTGTTTTCTTTTATAATTCGAAATTTTCTGTCATTAGGTACAGTTCTATTGAGTAAAATTTCGAGTAGTCTGCCGAAACAGCCATGCAGTATAATTCAAATTGGGAAAGTTGGAGAGAAATTAACAGAATTAATTACGCAATGAAAGGGCCCAAGTAAGAATTTGCTTTTATTCAAGAGGTATTTTGAATAAATATTACATAAAAATAAATTGTATTGTAGAAACAATGATATTTGTCAGAGTTTGTAATATGATATACCATTAACACAATGACGAAAATATCTTTAATTAATTTTATTTTAAACCAAACTGTATTTATAGAATGTTTGTTATAGTAACAATATCAAAATACAGAAATATAAGAGCAAAACAAAGTTAAATAAGTAGCCAATATTTAATTTTTCTAAGACCACGAGAGATGGCGCTGTATCGATTGGGCAATTTAATATATTATTTTCTTTATTCAAATCTACGGTTAGTTTTAAGATATAAAATAAAAATAAGTAACATTATATTTATTCTTAGTAAGTAAATGACTAAATATAGTAATATTAAGCAATTACATTACTTAATTATATTTTTAATTACAGCGTGTCCAGTATTTATAGTATAGAGATAAATCCTTCATAGACAGACAGCTTAGTTAGCTAAAGCGGTCGGAGTCGACAACTTTCAAACAGCCCGCAGTAAAGACTATTGTACTGGTTTCTCATTAGAATGTTTCAAATGAACATTGCTAACTTTGAGCAGATCCAAACTAGTTGAATGCCATTGTTTTTCTGCAATCCCCTCTCCCTGTGGAGAACCAACTGTCCTTTTTTTTGTTTCAACTTCAAAACATACATACAGTTTTGTTGTAAAATACGTCAAAATAACCTCTACAATACTGTACACACATTCAAATAATTTATGTCATGTAGGTATTTAAAAATGCACTTATGAACATCTTTACCAATATAATTCTTCTACTTCAGACGTTTCTTATACAAGAATATGTATCACCTAATGATACACAGTGGAGATTATGAGAGACTTCACGGTCATGTTGTTGAGAAGATTTCATTTGTATGTATCACGATTTCAATTTCAAAAACCGTCATAAATCGTAAAACTTTTGTTTTCATAATTCGAAGGGAAATTCGGTGCTAAGCTCTAAATAGATGACGCTCCTAAGTTTGAGACATTCATTCAAAACATTCAGTTTTGAAATGGGCTTTAGTCTCTAATATTTCATTGTATTCTAATAGTTCATTTTTAAAGTTTTAATCAAGTTTCGATTATTTCGCAATAAGTGAATTACCTATCTTTTTACATTCAAATATACTTAATAACGTAATGATCAAGTGAAACATCTAAGCGATAAAATTGCAACTTGGATAAGTTATAATATGTAAATAAATTAATCAAGGGGTGTTCATATTGAAAATTAACATAATGTCACACCACACGACGTCACTAATTAAAATCTAGTAGCGTTACGTGAAAGTAAAGTTTGGTAGCCGCCTGCCTCGTTAAAAGTTTACAATAACAATTTTACACTCCCGTATATATGTATATGTATTTAGTTCTTAGCAAACATACAGAAATCCAAAAAACTGTAGGAAGAGATATATCCAATAGAGCCCAGTGGTCTCCGATAAATCGGCTCAAAGGAACGTCAGCGTCGCCGAATCTGCAACCGGGACGATGTGGCATATCAAATTACAGCTGTGGACGCTTTTTATGTTCAATGTACCATAACCTATATAGATCTCGTAACAGATGCGGTTTCTGCTTCAACAATAGCTATTCACTTATAAGTCTATGTAATACAATGGGTCTATTCAATGTATAAGAGAGATTAGCTTCTGTGTAGCTACTGATAATATGGTTTAGGTAGCTGACGGCTACGAAGCTACGTTGCTACGCCATAATACCTGATATATTACAATAGTGAGCTAAGTAGTGACGGCGAAGCTCAGCGTGAATATATGGGTTTATGAGTTGAACAATGCATTTGGCTTCAGCTTTAATGGGCTATAATTATTAGATTAGATTATGAGAAGAGAAAACTTTGTACCCCTTTTTAAGGATTATGCACATGTCTAGAAGTATATAACTTGGCATTTTATAGGTGTAAAGAAAGTCAGCTACCTATATGTATATAAGTTCTGTTGGATATGCGGGTAAATCTACCCCGATTTATCAGAAAAAAATTAACATTTTCGACTGTAAATCATTAACCATGTGTCCGATCAATATAATTTTGGCATCAAACATATTACAGAGAATTCTGAACAAAATTGTAAACATTTTTGATGTCTAGAAAGTTGCTAAAGTCATCAATCTTTTTTCTCCTACCATTTCAGAGTCCATTAATGGCAAATAATGAAACATACAAACCAACAAAAACATATTTTTATAGTAGATAGATGTGCATACCGAAACGGTTTTCTATTTATGTAAACTAACGGACAAAACAGCAAACGAGCTATGGTAGGTGTTCATCGTCGCCCATGGACATCAGCCACAACAAAGATATCACTAATGCATTGTAGGCCAGAAAGAAGAGAAAAGAAAGAAAATAATGGCTCTCAAGTCCACGCCAGAATACGATGTGGTAATAGTAGTAATAGTAGTAATATCAATGACTTAATAATAATATTGACAAGACAATCCTTACGCGACGCTTGATTCCCGTATGGCAAAGATAAATTAATAATAAATAATCTATCGGATTAAAATATGAAATAAAACATTCTCTAATCCACGTTAAAACAGAAAAAAATCATACCCATTTAGGAGGAGTTGAGTGTTAACTCCCGGATTAGCACTCGGACAGAAAGAACCACACACGCCCACTTCAATGATCGTAACCGATGATGATCGTTATTTGCTTTTAGTGTCTTAGAACAACAAAATTATATAATGCAAATATCTCGGTATTGTCAACATTATTATTACGAGTTTAATGTTCGTAACGTGAAGTTTATACGTACAAACTAAACATAACTCGGTTAAGAATTCTACATTACAGTATAAATCAACATTCAAGATGAATATAATTTTAGCAAGTCTGAATATATCTAGAGTTTATTTTTGTTTGCGGAGCGTAAATGCCGTTACAGTTGTATAATTACATCTTAAATATGTGATTGTCGGTACGGTATTACGTTATTTTTTTACGTAAAATACTTATATATTTTATAAGAGGATTTTCTATGGTGTATATACACAATTACGTTTCCACAAACACCCCATTCGAGTAAGAACTGTTACGGGTATGGTAATATAAATATTTCCCAGCCAAATTGAACCCTTAGCATTTCACATCAATGAAGCGATTGTGCATTGCAGTTTTTCCACATTTTAGCTAAAGGCTCCTTTATCGTTTACCGACTTTCTAAAGACCCAAAACATATTTAACTATTTTGCATTGACGTATAGTTATAAAACGAACAACTTTATTTACTTTACTCGTATAATTATTAATTTTTAATTTTATTTTCTAAAATTATTTAAAATTAAGACATAAATTATAATTGTGCTGTTCTAAATTACCATAACACATCTAATTTTTTATACACTTTTACCGTTCCTTTTTATGGTTTGGCTATTATATATACTATTGTTATTCAGATTAAATTATTTTACAAAAGAAGCTCATAACGTACGTTTACATTGCCGAGGTTTATTTAGTGATATTCAGAAATATTCTAATATGTTAGGTATCCATTATTTACGAACGTGTGTATCACGATGAAAAAGACATTTCCCTTTGGTATACAGACATAGGAAGCGACGGCTTACTTGCGTTAAGGAACTTACGTGTCGCTCTTACATTCATAAACCTTATGGATACTTGTTCTATAATTAAAGATTCAATTTTTCATGTAATTGCTTTTGCATAATAACTTTATTATGTAAAAAGGGACATCCATCTTCAGTTTCAAATTAACATCTGTGCCTGTCTTGTTTTACAACGGCCGAGAGGTCATCCCTTTGTTGGCTAAGATACCTTGGGTGGAACATGTTAATCTGACGATATTTAAGCATCGTATTTTTACCAGTCCAAGTAACTAGAGTTTACCACATAATGGTTTTAGGAAGAAAAGGTGTTCTATAGGCTATAAATTACACTATAATGCTATAACAACACAGCTACCGAAACTCTGGAGTTCAACTTTACCAGGTGGGCAATATGCTTTGGGCAATATGTTATGAGCTTCGCGCCTATAAACTTGGAACTTTAAGGTAATATTGTTTTGGTGATATTCCGATTTTGCGAGAAGTGTAATAATACTATAGCATACCAACGGTCTGCTCTTGATATTTCAAAGCTGTCCCACTGAAGGCTTCAGATGTCCTCAACAATACGAGAGGAAAAAGCTACATAATACGAGAGGTAAAAGGTTACAGTCCACTCTGACCAATGAGAAATACGGTGAAAAGCGCTACCAAGTAACTTTTAAAAATCTTTTAGGTTTAAAATTTTTAGAACAAAGTCTTGATACTTTTGTAACACGATTTTTATTTTGGAAATAGAATATTCCTATATTTTTCTATTTAAACGCAATACTAAAGACGATTCTGTTGCGATCAATTGAATTATATAATCAATAATATTAAAGCAACGCCATCTAGAAACAAAGTATGAAAGCAGCATTCTTCACTTCGGATTAACAGATTTCTTTTCGAAATTCAACATATAAGCTGATCTGCTTGGTGGTAAGGCTTTGTGTAAGGATTATATTATCAATATTATTATTAAGTCATTAATACTAATCAATCTGTGAAGCCCGGTAGGCTATAAACGACTCATGTCTGGCTCTTGAAAGCCAGCAGCTTCCATCTTCTTTCACTATTTTTCTTGGCCGGCGACACTAAGGGAATGTCTTGGGTGTTGTTAATATCCAAGGGCAACGGTGACCATTTACCATTGCTGGCTCCTCTGCTCATTTGCCGGTTAGTTAAACAAAAGGGTCTTAATCTTGACCTCTATACGATAGACCAATAATAATAATAATTTTATTTATTTCCTCATCACACAAATACATGTAACAAAGTAAGATGCGTCAAGATTTTTTTTTTTACAAATTCGTTTTGTGAGAGGCTGGAGTCTGTACTAGGACAGCCTGTATGACAGATCTCCAGGCCCTCGCCCCAAATCAAAGGAACTATTTATACATTTTACATTACTATGAGAGAAATACTAGTAGGTATAGTATTTTTTTTGTGGCATGTGTGCTTGTGATGATTGAACTACTAAATTATCATTTTGTTACACGTTTGTGTACGATATAAGAGCTCGCTACTAAATTGAAGTAATGAAATTGGAAATAACAGAAGCCCGTTTCAGCTAATTGAACGGCAATCGCACACTATAGCCGCTGAGCCAGAAATGTAGTTAGCCTATACAGTAACGATATTACGCAAATTCATTAATCGGGTTGGTCACATAATTGCATCGGCAGATTAATTTTGGAATAATGTATATCTAACGTAATATTCCCTAATCCTGATACATGATTACGGCGGATCACAACTGTTGCATACTCATTACGTTTATATAAAGGCACGTAACCAAACATACCTACTTGAGCCTTGATTAGAATTTTATTACATTTTACATCCGAGCTACCGTATAACTCAATTATTATTAGATTTTATTTAGAAATATAGGAAATACAATACTTAATGTTTTATACTTAGTATACCAGTATTGAGGACAATGGTCGAGTTCTTATTACAGCAATATGAAGTCTATGTATTACTGGTACAGGCAAGTCTGTTTAGGAAAGCGGTCATCTTAAAAACTTTCGCTGATTTCCCTATTAATGCATAAAGTTAATTATAAGGAAGGGTTCAGTGTATTGGTTAGAATGTAAAAATTAAAACGTCGTATTTACAAGCAACAATATTTTCGCGTACAGTTACCGTCAGTGAATGTAAGGGTCATATTTTAGAAGCAAAGCGACGACGCATTACAAATTTTCAAGGTTCTCAATTCGAGTGTACTGTGTACTTACTGCTCTCGGCTCGTTGATTACAACCCTCTATGTAAAACCGTGTTTCATTTGGAGTATCCCAAAGCTAGAAATAATGCGGGCTCCTCGCTCACTTTAGGCCTGGAACGTTACGACGAAGCCTTTGATGTTAGTGATATCTATGCTTACAGCTCACCATCAGGTGTCCATCTACTCCTTTGTTGGTTAAATTAATCTTGTAAACACGCTGAGGTAGTTAATACCTAGTGCAATAGCACGTTCCTAGTTATGGTGGTAACAACAAACATTACGCTGAACTCTGAACAAGCAGAGATGTACAGCAGACTCCTGAGTAAAGTTTTGTACAATGTATTTTTGTTACAAACATACTTTGTTACGAACTTAGAGATTAGTTTGTAGGTGATAAAAACTTTGTATGCCAATTTAGTTCGCTGACGGTTACAAGATTAAATAAAGTTTTCTTTCTTAATAGCTTCAGATGTATACAAGTAAGTAGTTATCACGACTACAAATATAATTAGAAGCTGAGTTGGACTATCTAGCCCTATACTTACATATCAATAATAATAGGTAAAACCGAATCTGGGAATTTTCGAAATTTATCGGCTTTCTCTAAATGACAATAACATCATTATTATCTTTTTATTCGCTTTCGAAGTCATTATAAAGTATATGATGGAGATATTTTTATATAAATCATTATCATTGTATTTTTTTATAATTAATATGGTGTGACAGAGCAAGAAAAGTTTTCAAAAATATTTTTCTTTTGTTCAGAATTCAAATGTGTCTTCTTGGTTTTAACCGAGAAATGTTTTATGTAATTCTATTGCTGCCGTATTTAGTTGCGTATTTCATTACTAAATAAAAAAAAATATAATTTACAGTAGTTGTTCGGTATTTATTACACGAATGAAACCTTAAACAGTTTCTTTTACAAAAGTCGTGAATCCCAATGTAAAATTACAAATAAAAAATGTTTTTATTTCAATTCAAGAATCTCATTCATTGGAGAAAAATATAAATAAATGGTTATCTAACTTTGGGAATAAGGAATCTTCAAAGCCTAATTGGAAAGACGAAAGTTTTATTTTTTCTTTAGCGGCACTTTATTTGATCAAAGCGGGCATTCCGGTCTAATTAGGAGAATGCGGAAATAAAAAGAAAACTATACATACTTTCCTAGCAAATTGCGATGTTAGTAAAAATGCTGATTTTTAATATTTAGATGCTTTTGCATTCCTTAAATGTGAAATGGTAAATTTAAAACGTATATTACTTTCTGCCTTTTACCTGTTTCTTTTCTCTTTTAGGTCCTGTAAGTCAAGGTATATTCATATAGTACACAAGTTCAAACATTTTATTTAGAATATATTAACGTAAATGCATATATTTTTAAACGATTAATCTATTTTTCAAACTTTATTATACCTAATACTAAGCGGTTCAAAAGGCGGACTAAAAGTTAAAAGCATTCTCTACCTGGCAACCTTTCGTCTAAGCAAATATTAAGGATACCAACGAACCAATCATAATTGCTCAATACCAAATTCCTCCTCAATTTAATTTTATGTTCCCCAAGTCGATTAAAAAAGCCCCTTTAGTATATGCATTCCCTATATAATAAAAAAAATATTTTTGTGTATTTCTGGTAATAAAGTTCGATGAGTATTAGATTGACTGGAATTTTTATTAATGTAAATAAATCAATTTTTATTTTAAGTTCCCCCGAGACTATGAATTTTCAAGTGGTTTGGATTTACATTATAATTTGATATAATCCCCGTTTGGCAACCCAACGAATACTTATATATTTTCTTGTTTTTACTGGCAACAATTTTATATTTGTCACTTTTCTTACCATCTTACGTTCAAGCGGTAGGCGGTACAAGTTTGTATGTGCAACGAAAATAAAATCCTTCACAATCCTCACCAAGGTATTTTAATCACAATATACAGTCCACTTAAGAAGAACCCAACAATCCCTATTTTTGTTGCGATGGTATCCGGCCAGGTTTAGTCAGTTTTTCAACAAAATGTTAGCAAAGAAACACAAACAAAATTGATTTTATTGATAAGTTATTTTTTAAGCATTCGGTTTTTTTTATTATATACTAGCGACCCGCCCTCGCTTTACTACGGTAAATATTTAACATGAAATGGTTATAGTGGGTTAATGTTAAAAGGTAAAATACACGTTAATATTTACTTTGAATCACGTACATATCTGCTTGTTGCTATGTCGAGGGCAACTGATTCAAATTGACATTTAATTGTTCATTTTTTGAAAAGATTACGTCAACACTAAGTATTTTTTGATAGTTATGAAAAAAAAAGAATGTTCCCAGTGTTATTCTATTTATCCCTAGACGAGCTGACAGAATGACTAGGTACTCTATACAATGCTTATAATTATATGCATATACCCTTTACCCTTATAAGATACCGTCGTCTTGAATTCAATGATACAAAGCTAGTAGTACATGTATTGGTTTTGAAAATGATTATAGTGTAATAGGTGAGTAAAGAGATGAAGCAATTTATCGGAGTTGATTGACATGAGTCGTAACTTCATGTTTTAAAACAATTAAATATTGATGATCAACATTTAAGGTGACTCTGCCTACTAAAATTTAATTTCTCGACCAGAGCAAAGATTATTAGAGAAGACTGTCGAGTGTTGCTTTTTTTTTGTTTTAGTGGTGTACGTCCGGCATGGGAAGTTCTGATAAACCATATTCTTAAGGTCTGACAGTATAACGTTACAAATATGGTATAATATCATGTTAAAAGTTTTATTTTAAACAAACTTGTATGAAACATAAATGTGTTCTTCGCGCGTTCACAGAAAACAGACTATGTAATTAACTCGCTTACATATCGATTAGTGGAGTATTCTAATTATGATGTATGGGTCGAGCAAGCATTCGTCGGAGTGGATAATTTTAGTTAATGAGCGAGTAATTTTAGTGGTTAGCTATGTAACTGGAAAGGTTATGTTCTTTGAGATTATTATAGCTTAAATTTTTTTTTACAAATAACAAAGTATAGAGGTTATTTTATTGCATCGATATTTCTCGGTAGTCTGGAATTGTAACTAGTGATATTGGAATAACATCTAAAGAAACAACCAGACATAACCATCATCGACATCTACATTGTTTTCTACGTATCTACATATCTATTAGAGGTCTGTCCATATATGTCAGGGGCTGTGCCCCTACGACTTGAATCTGACGTTCCGTCCCCGGCCCCGATACCAAGTAGGTTCGTGGATGAGTACACAAAAAATGTGCCCATCAAAATTCTTTTGAGTTTTTGATAGAAACCGTCTTTCCACATCCCTGACTTTATAAGTAAACTAGAAATCAGAGTTGCTGTAGATATACACTATATTACATAACACTGTATGTATTTGCCTCCGTGTTCCGTGTCGGTAAACTTAAAGATACATATGTCAGACCAACTTTACTATCCTGTCAGCTAAAAGCTAAATTAAATTGCCTTTTGCAAGGTTAGAATACTACATATGTATATCCTAATTAAATTTTTGATTTTACTACCATTTCGTTCGTTTTTTAGTTTAAGTTAACGAAGTACAGCAGAATATAATATAGGACAGAATGGAAATTGAAAATGTAGTAGAAGGAACAGAATACAGCTTATTACTATGAATAAAATGGTGCATACTAACTTGACTCACCTTCTTCATGAAGGACATAACATTTGTAGGCAGCATGGTGATGATTTTCTAGCGACTGTATCTTTAACTCACATAATCACTGCACATCACTGTATTATTTTACACTTTAATCCGGAATCAGAACACTGCCTCTAAAACACGACATTTTTGTTTAAACTATTTTAGCGTTTCACTTCACTTCTTAATCGACGCAGTATGGACCTGGAACAATGAGATCATGTTACTCTTACATACCTTGAGAATATTTAGGGACAAATGCATGTATTGTAGAATCGCCTGATTTGACCCTGCGACGAGTATCAAATTAGATTTTCAGGCGGAGTCAATATAAAATTTATGTGACAGGTAAACGTAACAAACTCCAGCCATGAATTTCTGTGACATTTTATTTATATCATGTCACCCGCGATTTAGGAAATTGAGAGAAGTATTACACTATAATTTCATAGCATGCATTCATAAGCTACTGAGTCAAATAAATATAATATTAAGGAATAAATTTACTAATAGGTAAGCTTTGTGGAAATGGGTGTCAATTTTTTTATACACTTCCATACTTCGGTGTGCATCTAAAGCTTCAATTGTTAATGTTAGATAGCAGTCTTTAAACAAGTTATATTATTTGAAGCACCATTATAACTTCTTTCGCGTTTGCAAGCTTTATGATGTATGCCGTCCCGCATTTTTTACACTGGAGTACTAAGAAATATGTATATTGTATATAAGAAGCAGACACTTAGGTTGTTTACTAATTTAGACGCTCCGTATTAGAGAGACGAGTGGCATTAGGGGAAAAACCTACTCAGCAGTGAGGCGATAAAGGGTCGAAGTAATTTCATGCTAAGTACGACCTACATCCGATTTCAGAGCATGACAATAAAATTGACTGTGATTAATGCAGAACACAGTTGTAACCCCCGGGCTTGATGCAATAGATAAGGACAGAGTATTCAAGTCTTGTCTATGTTCGCTATTGACTTTTTTTATTCAGTTCAGTTAAACGGAAATTAAAGGTACTGACCATTATGTTATTTAATGTATTTGAACAAAATATATCTTTTGATTGGATAGGTAAACAAGTGCTATAGGTACCTACGTAATAAGTACATAATACCTTTTAAGTTAATGAACGGCACACTCAGATTGGGTATTTTATTAACCGACCTCAAAAATTAAGGAGACTCTCAATTCGTTTGTATCTATTTTAATGTGTGTTAACATAACTTTACATTGGGTGTACCAATCTTGATGATTCTTTTTTATTCGAAAACTGGTGGTTCTGTAGTCCCATTTAAATTTGAGCAACATTTGACGAGTACTTTTTGTGTTATCGCTCATAATAGTCGTTTCCTTATTTCGTAAGACTTCGGAAATCGAAATATTTTTTTTTTGGCGTTTTTAATACCACATTGGCAAAAGTGTGTTCGTGTTTCGTGGAAAAAAATTAAGTAATTAATGACAAAGTATTGTTTTTTCTGGCGTATACGTCCATCCCTTTCAGTTCCTTTAGTTGAACTCATGTCTCAAGAGTTCGAATGAATACGCCTAATCTTTAATACTTTGAAGACATCTGGAGCAAATGTGAATCGTCAGTATGGTTCGAGGAGTTACATAAATCGGATTAAGTAAGAATCGTTAACACCTGAGACCCGTTCCAGAGATTTTCGACTTCAAATAAGTGCTTTCATTTCACATGACTTTTATGAATCGATATAACGTCATCACCGAATTTAAGGTTGGCTTAAATATGTCTAAATAATAACTAATCGATACTTGATACTTATACTTAGAAGATAATTGACAACGTTAGAACCACTATGATCTAAGTAATATTTTATTTTTAAGCAAATTCAATATTTTTCCCGCATCACACTTATCCAAAAATATATTTTATTAAAATGATTATTTTTTCGAGTCTACATATTATTTTTATTTTGTAAAATGTCACGTCCCCTGGCCAGCCTGCTTTTCATATCGCCATTCAAGAAAAAATATTAGTGTGGCTTATATTTACGCCATTGATCATTTTACATAGGTACTATAATGATTTTTATAAGTTTTGTCTGTCCATGTGTTTGTTTTCATTAAGCTCAGAATCGACTGAACTAGTTCTTACGGATGTAGTAAGCTTGAACTAATATTTATTGTAAAAATTTTACAAATAAAAAAGATATACATAGGTACACGTATATTTACTTGATTTCGACTACATTTTTTTTGTATTTGGATAATTGCTAAAAATCCATAGGTTCAATTTCTTATATCGAATTTGATACATGCAATAGGTAACACTTGGTAGGCAGTTGTTTTTGTAAGGTCTCTAGATATTTTCATTACCTAAGACCGTTCCCTTTCATATCCTTAATACCACAAACGTAGATACAGGCGGTCGATTTATATCCATCAGGTGAATTGTCCAATTCAGGTCAACTTACTTCAAACATATTCTTGGTCAGATTCTCAGTCACATTGGAAAAGCAGATAAAATAATACAGCATACCCATAAAATTATTAGAAAGAAGTTGAAAAACACACCAAACCACAAAGGAAGTTTTAGGCGCGGTTTTATAATATTTTTATGTTAATGGGTACACAACTTTGATCAATTTCGCTTAGTTCCGACACGGTATTGGTGGCATATTCCTAACCCGGAGAACCGTCCTGCCGCCAACGGGTGTTACTGAGAACTGAGGGAATCGGCGAACAGCGAGCGCGTCGAAAATCCTTAAAGCATTATAAATTTATTTACAAAAGGAGTATGTTATACAACAATTTACACCGAGATAGTCATCCCAGGAATTTTGACGTTTATATAATTCAATAATATAATATTATAAAGCTGAAGAGTTTGTTTGTACTGTTGAACGTACTAATCTCAGGAATAACAGGTTCGAATTGAAAAAATATTTCTGTATTGTATAGTCCATTTACCTGGGAAGGCTATATAACATAACGTTACGACCACGGATGAATCAGAAGTGTTACAAAAACGGGGCAGATGTTCTAAGGAGATACGAAGTTCACCGGGTCTACTAGTTCATATTATACATTTTTGATGAATATACAAGTCCGTGCACCGCCCCTTTTACTTCGCAACACGTTAATAGCGCTTTTGATGTTACGAGTGGTTCCATAGCTCATTTTACACATCCAGTAAATGGTCGTTTAACAAAGATGTTAAACTTTTGTGCATATATTACAAGAAAACCTTGTTTGGGGCAGAACCACTGCTACGCCAGCCAACTCAACTGTGTAGCTTTTACCTACTGACTCTGTGTACTTACTATCTTAGACTTCTCTATTTACAATCATGTGAGATTATATTCAGCCATTACTTAAGGGAAGAATAATAATAAAGAATATAATAAATTGCCGTTATTTAAATAAACAGAATGAATTATGGCAAAATTTAATGCACCTTACCCTATAATTTTGCCAACGAAAACCAATGAATGAATAATTAAAGTTTATGAGCGTACTCAACCCTTGTATTTATCTATTATCGTAGTGGTTAAAGATAAAAAGTGAATCTTAAAATCAGGTCTCATTTAAAAAAAACAAGCCTTAATATTTTTGAATGATTTAAACTACGATCCGATCTAAATTAGAAACGACATCGGCTACTGAAGTCAAATTGCACTCATTACATGCAAGGTAACTGGGGCTGTGTTATTACTCAGACGCTGTTGTAAATTTAACTGAGTACTGGTTAGATTTATGACGTTTCGTTTGCCACAATTTCCATGATTTTGTAAAGTTCACCAATGTACCCAAAATAAAACTAGGTACCTATAATAAAACTGTAAATGTGTTGCTATGTATGATGATTGTCGGTTACCGATCCTATATTCCTGGGTTTAAGTTGACTAATGATAGAACTACGACAACTACGACTAAAGATTAAACGAAAAATTCTTCATTCGGCGTGGGACCACGGTCTTAGAATGTTTCCTTAAACGTCTTTCAGAATATTAGGATCTTAGATGTTGATATAACAAATGCCGTCCAGTTTCGGGACCACTTAAAGAATAATGAAAAACTAACCTCAAAGAAACGCAATAGAGCAAAGTAACTGATACCGGTTGATGTTCTATAAAGTCCGACTACGTATGAAGTACTGTTGCCATCTTTAGGCTGGAGCCCCGAATTCCCAAGACCTCTTCAACTGAAATCAGAGACGAGCAAATCGCTTTATCGATGTCCCATATTTCACAGCCAGCTTAAAATCGCTGGGATTGCGGAGGGAAGTAAATTCTCTATGAGTGTTCTACCGGCTGTACAATGGGGGATGTTCTGAATCACTAGGTATTTAACTTGGTACTGGCAGACAATTTTTATCATACCAATTTACGCCGCAATGCCAAGTTTCATATACATCGTATCGATACTTGGCATTATCCACGGTGATCTTACGTAAGTGTAAATTTACCACTTTCTATGTTTTCACAATGCTATATGGAGTCCTTCAAAAAGCAGATCTATTGCTTCCTTCTCACGTTGGTGACGCCCCTGGTGTTGCGAATGTCCATGGGCAATAATGACCATTTACCATTAGGTGGCCTGTCTGCTCGTTTGCCAGTTAAATACATAAAAATCTCATTATATTATGTAATTATACCGAGTAAAACTTAAAAAAAATATTCATGTTTCAAACGCTTAGACATTGGTCAGGTTCTTATAACAAAAAAGGAAACAAAAATATTGAATATTGGTTATACCTACTCACCGACATTAAGTTTCAATAATAAAATTGTATAATCAATGTGCTAATATGCAAACAGTTTAGCTGCTATTTATATTTAAATCAATTTACATACAGCTACCAGTCTCCTAAAAGAAATATAATAATATTGTGAAATTTATATCAAATTTAGTTCATTAAATCACCTAAGTTAATGAAGTGAGTTGTCGCTGTCACGTGTATCTAGGGTTCTAGGCAAAGGGCAAAGTATGTCATGTGTATTGAGTCGGTGTGGGTACCTGGCGGAGAGAGATTGCATCGCGGGTCCAATCGATATCCGATATATTCGCGAAACGAACTACCTTTCCACTTTAAAGTAACGACTCGTGTTCATATTGACGTCACAGTATTTTAATAACATTTACAATTGCTCGATTTATAGATTACAATAATGCCTACCATTTTTACTGGATATTAACGTTGACAAAGAATGTAAAGACCTACATGATTTTGTTTCTTTTTATAAAGATTTCTTATTCTTAATAAAGCCTACATCAGACCAGAGTGTAATAGACAACAGAAGCCGCCCCCGGCAGGTGGTAGATCTTCGGGTAAGGATTATATTATCACTAGTAGACCCGGCCACGCGTTGCTGTGACTAAGGTTACATACTCAATTTAACAGACTAATTACCTTACACCGCCGTCTGTTAGAATATCAATAACTAATCCTTTGTAAGATACAAATAATTTGCAATAAAATAATATTGCGACTATAAATTGAGATGTAAGCTATCCTATCTTTCAAGTTGGATCAAACTGCACACAGTGAGCAAAATTTGATCCTTCAGTTATGGAAAATTTAAGTCAGAATTGTTACTAATCGACTTTAGATCGTCATAGATTGGGCATAAATATTGAATAACCTGGCGCCTAAATAAAGCTTGGTATCGATAAAAAATATTTTTGCCGCACGGTAAAACCACTTTCCGCTTTGATTCGACCGAAGAACGTAGGTGCCTACTTAAGATCTGTATATAAATCGGAGTCGACTCTCTTTTAGGCGTCCTAAATCCCTTATTAGGGTGAAGTAGGTAGCTATATGTATAAGTACGATTATATAAAATCTCATGTCCGTCGTATGTAGTTGGGATCTTATCTTTAATGTAATATTTGTTTTATGTAACTCAAAATAATGTAAATATACTAAATTTATAAATGACATGTTCTAAAATATTCCTCCAAAAGCCGACAACAAACGACTTAATACAGATGAGTTAAGACAGCACTAGTTTCTAAACACAAGTAAACGGGTGAAGTAATAAAGATTTTTCATGCCTTTTTAAGATAAAACATAAGTTCTAAGGTTTGTAAAGTATTGTGTGTTTCTATTTAAGTAGGTAACTATTTCAAATGTTAAGTAGGAACTCGTTTATAGATGTTTCACCTCGGAAACCGTAAAGCAATTAATTCTGGGCAAATTTGAATTATTTACTTTAATAAATCTACTTTACATCATGGGAAAACTTCTAAGAAATTCAAAGGGAGTATCTGTAATTTGAATGAAATTAAATTCCATAAAAAGCTACAGGCTTTTTAACAGGAAGTAATCTTTAACTTCAACAAAGATGGACATAATGTAAACAAATCGTATTAAACAATAATAATGGTTTCGTAATAAATTTTAAATAGTTATCGTTAAGCAAAACAAGGTTAGTTAGGTTATGCCGCTTACGGTGAATGCCTTTACTCATACGTGTTTTTGCTTTGGATATGCTCAGAAATCAGCCAAGAGCCACCACAAAAGCTTAGATTGAAGAAAATCTACTCAACCGCTAAAGCTATGATTGAAAGAGAACACACAACTTTCCATTTACCACATTGAGAGCTAGACGTAAAAATGAAAATATGAACAATCCACAACTAGGATGTAAACAAATTTTTAATCAACAACAATAAACAGTAGGAAAGAGTTTTACAGAGAGTGACAATGTAGATTTTTTTGTTGTGATCCTGAAGACGATATGCATATGGTATGTCAAATATGTACATATATATAGCTAACAAACGAGCTACCTACCCAGCTGTAAGTGGACAAGAGCATTACCGATGTGTTGTCGCCTAGAAAAGACAGTACTGGCTCTCAACTTACGAGTCGGAATACATTAAGTCATTAAGGTGACTCAAATAAAGAGGGCGGTATTAGGTAGATAGGCGTCACGGAAAGATAATAAAATATATAGAAATAATGATAATATACATGCAGAAGATATTTGTTTATTGAAAAAAATTAACGAGGTCAAATCTGCACATTTGATTTTTATTTGAAAATTTAATTTAGGCAGAATTCGTCATCGTGTTAGAGTCCTAAACATTTTTGAATCTTTTCTGTCAACGTTAAAAATTAATCCCTAAAAAGTAGGTGGACTAATGTGTGACTAAAAATTGTTCCAATTATTTTGAGACGGGTAATAAGTCATAGGTTTTCTAAACGAAAACGAGAGCTAGTTGTTGATATTTTGTAATAACTACATAGTTAATAATCTATACTAGAGACACAAAGTGGAATCAGTTCGTTTTACTATAACTAAATATGGAATCAATATCTACTAAAATCCCTAAATGGTTGTTAATATTAATATTAGACAAGGTATGAGCTTGAAAAATAGTTATAAGTGATAGTGCTTTCTGTAACTGTGAGTTGAAAAAAAATCTTCTTCGGAGTTTCATGCCGCTTCTTTTTCCAAGACCACCTCATTGCAGAGCTTGCTGAAGCGATGGCGTAATTTAACTTTCGAAAAATGTTTGTAAAAACCAACTTCGAATAAAATTATTT
This sequence comes from Carystus phorcus, assembly GCA_018248895.1. Classification (NCBI taxonomy): domain Eukaryota; kingdom Metazoa; phylum Arthropoda; class Insecta; order Lepidoptera; family Hesperiidae; genus Carystus; species Carystus phorcus. The sequence goes on from DWJN01000184.1 coordinate 22,858, forward strand.
AATTTTGATTTTTTGCCGCAGTAGGTAAATATACCGATTTCGAAGTCATGCGCATCAAATAAATGCGTATTATTAGAGATAACTGAAAAACGACTATTTAATTGTAACTATTCTAATCAAAAGAAAACCTCATAAATATCTTATTAATTCAAATTAATCTAAATATTACTGATTTTAATTATTTCGTCTACTTGTAAGACCTAAACTAGGTTTTATAAAAGATGAACTAATGCTTAATGGCGTCTCTAGGTATGTACTAGACAATCAGTCTCTGAGGCATGGTTTGCTGTTGATGTTTTAAATGCACAAACTGTTATAATATATGTATAAATGTAAATATAAATACAAAGTTATTTATGTATACACGAATATACATATTAATAGACTAAGCCATTATTATTAAAATTATGCAGACGAGTGGAAAGTTGCATGGAAGATTTTGGCTTTATTACAAAAATTTATTTCAAGTTTACTTTTAATGCTATCTTAAATGATAATATAGCTCTGAACATTGCATTAAGATTGTATGTTTTTAGAAATTGGAATTAATAAAAGAACAACTTATTGGAACATATTTTATTATAATTATCAATTTTGTCAAACGTCATGAGTAGCATTAAAACAAATCCAGTTAACTATTATTATACAGTAACTTCATAAAGAACCTGTTTTTAATTAGGGTAGTACACATTTCCAATTAAGACAATACTTAATTAATTTTGATATTGGCATTTTGTAATGCTACTACTACTATTCATATCACAATATTATGATGACGCTCCAAACACCAGAAACCATTGAGTCTTTGTGCACATCAGAATTGAAATTTACAAAACAATTAGCATAATTAATAAAAGAAATATTTTAGAAACATATTTTACAAAGATCTTACATTAAACAAAATCCACTAATTCAAAACTAAATTAACAATTTTAAATGAATCAATCACATATAAGGTAAAAAATATGATATCATGTCTTAGTTATATTGTTCTATAAATACATACAATTTATGAAAAAAAAATCTTTACTCATATGCAGTCACTTGAACATAATATGAACACCAAACGTTATTAATATCATTACAGAAGCCATAATTGAGCCCTCACATTTTAAGTCTATGTATGTTAAAACTTAAAAAGAATAATTCCAAAATTCAACTGAAAAATATGTCAACCGTACATATTTGTTTTCTTTTTAAATAAGGTGACTTGATTCAGGTGTCCAGGGCTGTATATTTATTTATTGTAGATATTTAGTAATTTGTCATATTAGCTTCACTACACAATTTACAAATATGGTAATAACAAATTGACAATAACAACACAAAATGGTTTCATTCAAAATATGGCAATGATAACATGCTTGTAACTAACCAAAATGTTTGTAATTTAATAAATATAAGGTTTTATTAAGAGTTTTATTGAAAATTATAGTAATTGTTGATGCAAATTTTGTTGAATAATGTTTTAAGTTTGTTTTTTGTTTTATGGCACAACTGTTACAAATTAGTCAAATGTAATTCAAATACAGAATAACATTTACAAGTTGTAGTGAAGCTATATTAGCCAATACAAAGAATAGATATTTAATTATGTTTAGTTACATTCAACACAAGCAGAGTGTATAATAATGAACCATCACCTCCCAATTTGGTATTACTTCTAAGCATATCAAGCAAACAACAATGATTTAAGACTTCACAGTAATATTTCTACAAATTATTGACTGTTTAATCTGATTGTAACATTTTACAAATGAGCAGTCTAAGTACTCCAAGTACTGAATATTTCATTATATAAAAATATTTTGTTTTCATCGATTAATCATTACTGTGGATATTTTTGTATACAGATATTTTGGGTCAAGCAATGTACAAAAACTAATGACAAAACTTGGAATCTTAAGCAAAGTCAATGATAAATAACAATAGTCTATGAGATATCATTTGTCTTGACTACTTACATATATATATATTTTTCTAACGTGAAAGATGTGTTACACAAAAAGTTAATCATACAAACATTTTTCATTCATTTTTACCATAGTTACTTCATCAGTACTTTCACCATTCGGCATCACCGTTGGCCTTCTGAAAGATATAGTCTTTTCCTGCTAAATTCATTATACCATCTTTGAGATAGAACTTCCACTTATTGCGACTGCGGGTAATTTTATCATATTGACATACCACTACATTGTCAGTGTCAAACATATCACCAGGTTCTTCGTCGGAAACATCATCACCAGAATTAAGAGGCTCCTCATCCGCTCCTCCACTCTCATCCCGCTCTTCCTCCTCCTCCTCTGCTCTTTCTTCTGGAGATTCTTCATCCTCATCATCATCGCCAACACCATCATCGGATCCATCTCCAACATTCGAGCCTTCATCATCTGAAGAGTCTAAAGCTCCATCGAGAGAGAAGGGAGCGGTACCACTCTGGCCACCTCCACCCCCATCAAACTCATTTTGTTGTCCTGCTAATGCAGAATTAATATGTTGTTGTAGCAGCGTCGCGGCAAGAGGTTGCGGCAAGCTTATTGTAGCATTTATTATCGGTCCAGTCAACACCTGGTGTAGTTTATTGCCGTTCAGGGCAGATGCAGGTATCTGAATGGTGAATGAGCGAGGTTGGGAGCCGGGTACGCCGGGCTGTGCTGGCAGAGTTAACTGAACTGGAACCTTGTTGTTGGGGCTGAGAACGTGGTGCGGATGTCCACCCGCTATGCTATTAGCTGGTGCACCATGGTCCACGGCACCCTGTTGACTCGACCCCTGTGTTGCCATCTGTGTGTCAGCTCTTTTAGGTAGATTACTTCCATTAGACTTTTGAAAATTTTGAATTACAGGTGGTGGTTTCACTTCCATCGCTGGTTGCGGATGGTCCATGGCCCCACTTGCGACTAACTTGGACTTCCATAATTGCTTTAGCTCTTGAAGTACTAGTTCGTCTACGCCGTCATCCAGGAAGCAGTCTCGGACTCCAGCTATCACGTCGTCTACTACCGCGTTGTACAACTTCAGCACTTGGTTCGACATCGTGATGTTTTGTTTTTCCAATCAATACGTATACGTTTTACGGGCTTGGCAGAGGAGAAACAATATGAAATGAATCAGTGGACTCAAGGAAAGAACGTGCGTATCTACATTTGTATTCACATCTAAACTCAATGTCAAGTTACACATCAGTGGAACTACACAGCCATTATGCACAAACAATTAAACTCACTTATATAAGAACCAATGATCGATACGCATTATTAGTACTGGTGAGTAAGTAAAAAGTTCAGTCCTCATCTAAAACTAAAGTAACCGAATTTATTCTCAGAAAGATCTTTATAAATTTTGACAATTGACGACTAAAACATAACCTATAAAGTAGAAAGAAAGTATAGATTATGCGAAATTAGGAAAAAATTGTCTATGGTATATTTCAGTCCTCTAATAACTAGAGCGCATGCGCTAACAGCGCCACCTACGACGTTGGTTTCGTCGCACAGACTACGTAAAGTACAAAGTGTGAGGAACAAAGGAATTAAAATGAAGTGTTGTTTTACCTACACAGCCTAGCTTAAAAAAAGAATGTCGTATTACCTAAAGCGCCTTTATCATAATAATTATGTATTATACCTAAGAAATGAATACGGTTTCTACGTTTTATTTTATATTCACTCCTATTTTCAAGTGAGTTTATAAATATTGTTTTCAAGTAGGTACCTACCTACTAAGAATTAAACTTATTGTCCTTCTCAAACCAGGGTCCAGTCTATTAATCTTCATGACATTTCAACATTTTCAACAACGATGTGACTGTGACTGTGAGGACTGACAGCTAAAAAGTTCGTCCGATTTTGTGGGGAAAGAAATTTGGACGGGAAGATGAAACTTTATTTAATTATTAATATAAAAATTACGAAAACCAGGTGAGTTTGGTGATATTCCTGCACTACGACTGGTAACTTTTTAAATTCATGTCAATACTTGCAATTGAATCAGCGAAGGAGAAGCTACCTACAATTTTACGTAAAGTACCTACATATATCAAAACACACTTCACCAGTGTGGTAAACAATGGCAGTATTTTTTTGAAGTGAAACTTCAAAAAAATTTAAGTTGTTGTAATTTCAAATTTGATGAAACGAAAATGCATCACAACAAAGAGAGAGTAAGCCAGCCAAAGAATGAGATACACAGATTTAATTTACACAGTATTTAAAAACCTTTTATTTAACTTGCAATGTATGTAACTATGTATGTATGTTTCAATGCAATTTTGAATTTATTCTAAATCGAATATGGCGCTACACACAAGATGGCGGACCAGTTATTTATAATGGACTCCTACGAAATTGGTATCAAATGAAAGCGCATGCTGTGAACAACTCGAAAAAGGAAAGTGACGTCACTCTAAATTCAAAATGGCGGACTTCAACAGATGGCGCACTAAGTTTTTCATGCTTTCCGACAGTATGGGTGTCAAATGAAAAGGCTTGCCGAGAATAACTCGAAAAAAGTTTTTACTTTAAATTTATTATTTTTAGTAATTCTCTAAAAATAGATTAAGAAAACCGCAAAAAATCCTAAACTAGGTCACTTTTTTAAAGAGTCACTTGTACCATGTGTGAATTGCATACACATACATTTTTATCCTCAATGGAAAACAGAACAATGTGATGTGGAATATAGTATGGTAAGATTTCAAGGGATGCTAGTAACTCTTTTGAAATGGAATTAGCAAACCATCATTTTGGTTTTATTTATCAAATCTACACGATTAACAATATTTCCGTTTTAGTGCGCCTTATAATCTTAGGCATCTTATTCTAGCTTTAAATGGAATAGTAAATTGAAGTACTACGACAAGGCATACCCAAAGCATTTTTAATCGAATCAAACACCATCAAAAATTACAAAGCGACGATAGTTCCAATTTTGGCTAATAGCCCACAATCGTTGAGATTCTTGTATCACTATACAATCCATACACCTTTTAACCTTAAAAGTACATTTTATATTGAAACTATAAATCCAATACACATACACTCCTGAATTAATTACTAGAAGTATAAATCTAAAGCAAATCATCGTAATATTTTTTTATAAAAAATGTATTTTTTGTGACAGCAGTGCCTTTTTGACATAGATAATAATTAAGTTCCTTCGGTGTTATGTTGTTAGCTGGTTAAACTTTTTTTTTTTAAATTGAAGACTACTTTTATCCATTCCTGAGTTCTGGACTCTTTGTTCATAAGTCTTTATATAAAAGCGTTATTTTATCATTTTTATTTTTCAAAGTACAGTGTATCAGGTCGTTACGTACTCTTTGTTCATATCTGATCAACATACTACGTAGTCTGTAATGGTAATTACGCGGATAAGGTATTGTGGTTTATGATAAATACGTATCGTTAGTACATACGTACCTATGTACCTTTATTGATATATTCGGATCTATTCTGTATTAAGATTTATTTATGTATTTGGTTTTCATTACGTCATGTGGGCGATTATTTTCTGAATGATTTACGCAGATAGAGGTTTTACGTAGAGACATTTGTTATTGACACTTTATTTTATCTACACTAACATTATAAAGAGGAGATATTATGTATTTTTATGTTTATAAGTTAAAAATGATTTCCAAAATTCATTCACCATTAGAATGTTATATTATCTTTGAGTAACATATAGATATTATTACTAACTACATATATTTATTAGTAGAAAAAAATAGGTAAGGTCAATGAATTGTTAGTATATGAAACCAGGATTATTTAATTTCGTGATACCTAATAGTTTAAATAATTAACGTTACTTTTTTTTGCTCGTAACAAAAATATGCAAAATGACTGACTGCTGCTTACACTGTCCTACCGTTTAGATGTGACGGTTTGCCCATTACTGGAGCGGTATTATCATGTATTTGGCTTTGATTTCGACGGACACGGTTTTTGTGGCGGCGCATTAGCTGACGTAATGTTTGATACAGTTGTCAGCATATTTCATTAAAAAGTAGTCATTTTCTATTCGAT
>DWJN01000185.1:0-28848 GCA_018248895.1 Carystus phorcus
AACCCAATTGACGTTTGACAATAGATTTGACGGTGAATTTCTTAATTTTTTCGTTGATCAGCCTTTCAGAAACCGGCTGTAAGTCGTCCAAAGTACTTACAAATAACTAGTAAAAAGTTTATAGCCTTTAATATTATTATTGGTATTTATGTAAAACAGGTTTCGTTTACTTCCACTCTCATGCTTACTTCCAAACGAGTCCGCCTATTTCGGCTTGATACTTAGGACTTTGCTTTTTTTTTCACTTCTTTTTTGTGATCCTTTTGATATGGTGTTGGACGACGCTGACAACATAGCATTAGATGGCACGTCTGCTCCTTAATCGACTAGTTCATCGAGTACCAAATTAATTAAATATACGTTTATTAACCCATGCATCCTCACAAGATTTTTTTATATATGTATATAGACGTAAAAAATTAACATATCTCTACTAACTATGCACCGACACTTAATTATCTCATAAAAATCTATCCCGACCGAGTATCAAAACCTGAACCCTGTTAAGTTATTTACACATTTGAGACACCAAAATTTCAATACTTTTTCTGTATTAAAATGTATATTTCAAGAATTATGACAACATCCATAAAGACGAAAAATTTCATATAGTTTTTTCAAATAAAATAAACTGAATATGAAAGTTATCTTAACTGGTACAAGTTGCAGCGGCCTATTACCATCTCTTACCATTCACAGTCTACTTTCAAAACATTAGTAATAAAGTTTTAAAACTATTCAAGTAAGGTCATATCTACGGCATATATGTAACTGACTTTTCACACTAGTGCTAAAAAACGCTAGAAACAATTTAGGCTGATTTCTTAAAACATTCATTCTAAGCATCTCTTCGTAATAACAGTTTTTTTCAATGTAATTATTTTAGAAACTCCGGCTAACGAGCAACATGTTTCTAATCTATGAAAATAATAACGTCCATCGTCATAAAACACGAGACGATCTATTTGACAATTTCATTTCCACAAACTGTATTTTCTGAATAACATAAAATAAATGACCTATATAGTAGCAATATCAGATTTAAAAAGGATGGTGTGCGATGTTTAACGAAATGAAAGACTTCAAATAGCGAATAACAATAGTTTAATATGAGGTTAATATTTTAAGGATCATACGAGTACATCCAATGAAAAATGATGGTGACTTAAGTTTCGCATTCCATCTGGAGAAACCCCACAAAATATGTCCGTAAAAAAGAATAAAAAACGGGATAATGATGTAGCACTTACAAACTCGATTTCGAATAATATTGTATTGACGTCAAATGAATAATTTATCTTTATTTTTCTGTACATATCATTGAATTCCTTAACGGTTGGACTGATTTTGATATATTTTTTGTCGATTCAGAAATAATTTAGATTCACAATTCGATCCCATATGTAAGTTTATTTATTAATCTTTATTATGCGGGAATCAAACTCAGTTCAAATATTCAATATAAGGAGACAGTTAGATATATATTGCAGGATATTTTCTGTGAATAAATTATTAGCGCAAGTACAAAAAAGGCTGTTAAAGTGAGTGCGTTATACGCCGCCGCGCACCGTTATGAAATTGTCACTTCACCGTCCGTTTCACCGCTTTGCTAACTTTTCTGTTATTAACTCTCAACAGGTTGTTCATAATAAATATGTGAACGAGTTCACGTTACTTATACCTCAACGTAGGCTTAGAAAATTTGTTATAACTATTAAAAAGAAAAGAGAAAATGATTTTCTTTTTTCAATTAGACTTAATACTGAAAAAGCAAAACTGAAAACCGGCGGTACTTCAAAAATAAAATAAAAACCCTTAAATGTAAATTATCGGCTATACTATATTAGATGAATGTAAATAGTTGCCCTTTTTGGATATATAAATAAGCTCGCTCATAGCCCGACGGCTCGCGTCGATCATAAGCGATCGACCGAGTTAAGCAACTGCAGGCGCGGTCGGTACCTGGATGGCGGAGGGCAGTGGCAAAAAGTTTCTTGCGCGTTTCCCTACTTCAGAGGGCATGTTAAGACGCCGGTCCCGTTGTTATCGTAGGTTGCAGTCGTTAAGCCACATCGGAGGCCTTTGGGCGGTATAAAAACTTCCGACACTTGGGCTGGTCACTAACCCGTCCACCGATCCGCAGTGGAGCAGCGTGTGGAGTTTGCTCTAGACCTCCTCAGTGATGGGGGCCGTACTCAGTAGTGGGCCATTGATGGGCTGAGGCCATAAATATAAATAGCCGACAAACGCATAAACGAGACCCGTTATGGTAATTATAAGCATAGTCTTCGTTGTTCATGGATACAGGAGCATCAAAGGCTTCAGCGATGCATCCTTAGTCAAGAAAGAAGAGAGAAGTACAAATAAGGAACGACTTCAGAAGCTCCCAGCCGACTCACAACTTGACAACTGTGATCAACCAGCATTGGATTGAGCTCAGTATTCTAGGCCGTTCAATACGACCATTGTTTACTGTTTGTGTTCGTCTAATTATTTGTTTCAACTACATATAATAATGTCAAAAATACGAAGAATATTCAAAGATTAAATAAAAGACATTAAAAGAGGCACTGTAATTATAGTCTGTCTAATAGTATATTCGTAGAAACATTGAATTGTTTACGTGAAGTATACAATGTCTCTTTCCCTTAAGCGATTCAGAGAAGACTGTATGACGCGACGGGATTGTATACACACAGCTCTTATTTACTGTATTTGTAATATAAATCACGAACATGTTACTTCCTTGTACAAATAGATTTATTAATTTCGAGAATTGTTCCTCGTTATACGACATTAATACGTATATACATATGTTCCTAAATCCTTATGAGTTCTTCAGATAATATTAATTTTTAGAATTATATATTTTGGTAATATTAATGATTAAAACGGTAAACATATTTATATACATATTTATGAAAGCGGATTTACGCAACGCCTGACTATATTGAAATAAAACATGTTTATTACTTGGTCACACAGAAAGGAAACTCCCAGATGTTTAACGTAAATATTTTTAAGAGTTTTATCACCTTAAGAGTTAATACATCAACAATGCAACGGAATTGCGTGCTTACATGCGCTTGGTGTAAATAAGTAAGGAGAATAAATTGTCCCGAAGGAGGTAGACGTACATATTTATTAGTTTTGTACGCAGGTGGGTTCGGGTTTTAAGACACGTTTTATGCCGCCCGAGGGTGTAACAGAACGTACTGTCGATTTGAGATTTCAGGAAGCAGAAATTTTGATATATTTTTAATTTCGTCTGTAGACGATGCATGCATTCTTTGAGTATAGAATCCGGCTTTTGTTTATTTTCATTTTGTTTAAGAAAAAGTATTTGAAATATGAATGGCTGGTAATTATTTTCTTTTATATAATTTAAAGTTAAATATTCTTTTCGCTGTAACAACAATATTTGAGTTTGTTACTGGAGCGAATAACGTTAAAGCTTTTGTATTTTGACTCCGTGATTGGTATGTGAAGGGTCTTTTATATATTTTACTATTGTTTATGATATTTAGTTACCACTGACATATCAGATCAAATAGCAAAAACTTTTCAGTTATTATTATATTATTTTTATTATCAAATTGGTAACAGTTTTTAAAAGCCCTAAACACCAGCTTGGACAGTTAGTAATTTAAAAGTTATAATTTCATTTACGTCATTCTTCGTTATGTATTCTATGTATATCAATAAAACATTTTAATTTTTTAACGTAATCTTCGTCTGCGAAATCTTTGAATTTGACTCTCTGCCAAACACCGAAAGATGTTGCATGCTCAGAATGATAAAGACCTATCCGATATTATTATATTAATTCCATAGCTTACCCATAACAGTTGCAAATATAGGCAGGCCAAAATGGATATAACTACAAAACAATTATGTATATTGAATTAATTATAAATAATACAGCGAATGTCAATAATTGAAGTCAGTTTCGTAATATTGGAATAATAATCAATTTACCAGCAATAAGTTGGAATACTTAAAAGCTTAAAAATGAAAAAAATATATATGTATATTGTACGTAACGTAAAGGCATAAATAGAAATGAAACAATTTGTTTATGTTTAGGTTAATTTATGCAATATGCGTATCGAATTAATTAAGAACCGAATAGCTACCCACTGTAAGGGACCGGACTATTCTGAGACGAGAATATTCTCAACCACGTTGACCCAATACCCTTAATCGGTTCGAATACTAACGAATTATATAAGTCGAGATGTAAGCTCTTGTAGATCAATATATCGATTTTGTATTAACGCGTAATACCTTCCACAACTATGGTCTGAAGGATGCTTCGTAACCAAGGATTTTAACAATAGTTCATTAAGAGTCTTTGCCACGTCGTAAACCAAACTTGAATTTTAATCAACAACTCATTTTCTTGTGCCCGGGAATATTCGAAAGGCTTAAGCATCTATTCTGTTTGTTTTCGTTCAAATTCTCCGTTAGACATTTTCCCTTCGGGATGCTCATCATATTTTTTCTCACAGAAAATAAAGGCAACGCCGGCTGCCATTTGTTTTTCTTTTATCTTTTCTCTTGCTTTCTGTTTGCGGAAAGAAGGCGTGGACTCAACAATATCGGAATGAGTTTAACGATTGAATATCGGAAGTTCATAATTCTGTTTTCTCTTCCCTCTTTTGCAGTGTTCTTTAGTCAATCGTCGCTACGAGAATTAGTCAATTTTATACATATCTTTATATAAATGTGATGAAGTTAAATATTTTTCTCTGGATATTTTCGGTAAAAAAATGTCGCTCTTTCACACCTACTGTTGTGGGTCTTCGAACTCACAGTTTAACATTTTACTATTATATCAGTTACAGACATAGGTCTGTAAACCCAGTCTAATTAGACCCAATTCATTGATTTGTGAAATATCATGTAACTAAGAAAGATTTACTCGCATATTTAATTGTCAAAATTATCAATGTTTTATTTCCAAATAATGGCGAATAAATAAGATGATATGAAGTATATAATTATGTACATTGTTTTTGGGTTCATTAATGATATACGAATGATCGTTTTTTATACTGAATAGAATATCTATCAAAAATTATAATTCAGTACGGAATCAAAGGAATCGTTTGAATAAAGTAATCATGACTAAAAGAAACAAATCACTTGAAAGTAATTCCAATTGGAGAAAACCCTTTTAATTTAATTTAATTTTCCACTTTATTAATTTTTATCGGACTAGTGAGTTTCTTTGTAGGTCAACGACGCCGACTGTGAATGAGTTCGGATCATTGATTTCCCAAGCGAATGGTAAAACCAAACGTGCCTTTATTTAAATACTGAAGTTGCAATGTAGCAATGGAAAGAGAAATTTAAAATTTCACTCTTTGATTGAACGGAATATGAGCTACAATAAAACTCTCATTCAATTGGTAAAATAATAGATAAAAAGAGTTGTTATTTACTACTTTAAAATTATTTTTATTTAATAAATTTTTAGATTTTGTGTTGGCAATAATATACATCAACCGTTGTCTAATTTAACGCTAGACAATATGAAGCTGTCACCTAGTAAAATCGCCTATTATTAGACCGACAGGAACGTCATAAATTTATTTAATAAACTAAAAAATTACTTTAATAGTCTATCTATATCTATAAATAAAATATTGTTTGAAAATTCTACTGGATTTGTCTGTCTGTCTCTTCAGGCATCACGCGAAATCCTTTGAACAGATTCAGATTATACTTGGTATATTTGTAGCTTATATCCTGGGGGTGGTCGTAGAATACTTTCCATCCCGGATTATGGAACTATTTCTACTAACAGATACTAGTTATAATAGAAATTCAATTGTAAGATCTAACAAATGATGTTGAACGCGAATAAACCTACTGCTAAATGAAAATGAAATGTATTTTTTATTCGGGTAAAAAGCTTCAGTTTTACCAAAGCAAAGCATGTGTGGATTGAAAATTTTTGTATTGTTAATTAATTTTATCGCATTTTAATAACAACTTGATTACAAGGATGGGTAATGAAAGACGCTCATTTAAATCCTCGCTCATATGTCCACCTAACTAACCCAGATGTAATATATTGTTTACATTTTTATATCAGAGTATTATTAGGTAAGGTATAATTTAATTTTCATTATATCTTGATACTTCTGTATTTAAAGAATAGTGTCATTTGACCCATGGGGCCTTTGGGAAGAAATAAAGCCTGTTGTCCCATCCTGGGGCAACATCATGAGTTAGAAGGCTAGAGCCAATAAATCTGGTGACAATACGAAAGTTCTTGACAGGACTTGCTAGTAAAACATTGAATTTCGGTCGTATGTATGAGGCATAAAGTTGAATTTTGTTAATAACCAAGTTGTTTACCTCTATCACAGTTTATGTTTTACAACAACGGCTATCTGTAGTTTCCATTGAAGTTACAAGAAGTTTTGTGTCAGTATGTTGATTTATTAACGGCACACAAGGTGAATACTTCTACATAAGCTTGTAACGACTCAAGGGAAGCATATAAAGTAGGGATGAATTTGATTTGGGGTTAATGAGCTTTATTCATTAGCCATGCTGATAAGGGTTCCGAGATGGATTCGGTTAGTGGGTGAAAAATTCTGTAGTATTCGTAGCTACATATATGTAGAAAAATATTGCGCCACAATAGCTTCTAAGCTTTGTTGGATTACATATCTTTATTTCCGCTTATCTCAAAAACCGGTTAACTGATTTGAATGTTCTGTCTAACATTTTGTTTTGTAAGTAAGCGTAAAGTAACATTTTGTATTTAACAGTTCATAAATAATAATAATAAAATCATGCTATGTTAGAGCTCAATACGAAACGAGGGATGCTAATAGTCTATTATAATATTATTTTATTAAATACGATTAAAGTTGATTCTCATTTAAACAAAAGTAACCGTAATTATTTTAAGTGATCACAAAAAGGACAAGGAAGTTCATTTAGTCCTCGAAAAATTAAAAGAAATCTAATATGCAAATGAGTCCTTTGTTTGTCAAACACCTTCATTAATCAAGACGGCTAGGTCTGGTCGTTCCTTATCAAAATATCATCCTAAATAAACGCGTGACCCTAAACATTATACATTATTCAGAGAGCAACGATTACGAATTCAAACAATATGGTGGTTACTTCCCTGAAATTCAAATAAACCTTAACAAGAGACCTCAGTTTTAGTACCGTGATACTGATATGTTAAAATTTTTAATTTAGTGGCCATAGAATAGTGCTTAGTACATTGGCGTCAACACATTAATGGCCCACTGCTGAGTTCGTGTCTTTCCTCATCACTGAGGAGGTCTAGACCATATTCCGCCCATTGATTAAGTGTGGGCTGGTGGAGGGATTCTCCATTCCAAGTGTCCGAAGTTTTACGCCGTCCAAAGGATTGACTTCTGGAATTATCGACATAGCAAAGATAAGCTTAATTAGCAATTGTGCGTCTGATAAAAACTTTTCAAACATTCTTTAACCCTTAATCCGTTTCTTTGATCATATTACTTACTTAATCTAAACGTGATCTTTATATACCTAATTAAGATTTTAGCAGGTCTCTAAGGTCTTAAAGACAGTCATAATATTAAATTACCCTATTTTCATAAGTGTTATAAAAATAAAGGCAAGCTTTTTCGTACTAAGCAGCTCTTCTAGATAGTAATCTGCAAAAATGCATTATTCTTGGACGCTAAATAAAATAAAAGGTTCTTGGGAGTTCTCAAAAGATCAACATTGTCGTTAAAAGCATTGTTTTCAACTATAGTTTCATCTATTCTATTCTTTTGTAAGGCCCTGTAGAGATTAGACTATTGTTTCTGAAAGGCACGAAATGTTAAAAAGTAAATAGAAGAGAAAGACGAGCTTGGCTTTCATAATAAATTACAATACACAGAACTTGATCAACATCTTTTCAGTTTTTTTATATCCACAAATAATATATTTTTTATTTTTAAGCTAACAAATGATCTAAAGAAATTAGTTAATGAATATCAATGTCTTCAAAGTTCAAATTAATTATTATTAACTTACTAGCTGTACTGGGCGCGCGTTGCTATGCATATTAAAAAATTTAATTTAAATAAAAGTCAGCATATGTAAGGAAAAATTGGTTTGATTCTCTATATACATATCAATCATAGAACACTTGAACTTCAATGTAAATTTACTCACATTACAAAAAAACTTCATTATAAAATAACAAGAATGTTAAGTTTAAAACAGTCTGTTTGAACGTGCATAAGCTTCTTCAAATGTGTACAGCGTTCAAATATGTGCTACAGTACTGCGCGCAATTATTAAAACAAAATGCCCCAAATTCTGCACAACTATTACGTTAAGCGAAGCCTTAAATTTCCCGCGGCTACGTACATGTAGACTACAAATTGGAGCCACTGTAGTTCGTGCCGCGTTTGGAATATATTTTTAAATATTTCAATTTTCAGTAATACTTGGTACAATGTTTTTTCGTATTACTTTTAACGCACATTTTTTATAACACTCTATAACGTAACGGCATAGTGTCTATATAAATCGCGAAAGAATATAAAATTGAGATCAATTACAATCATTACATATATCTGTATAGTTAAGATAGTACGGATTTTATCGAGCGAATGACCCCAAATACGATATCCGGCTTAAGACATAATAAATAACGCAACACACTCACAGCCCCATACTAAGATTCCATATTATTATTTCGTTGGTGCCATGGAAAAAGACAAGAAAACACATGACAAAGAACAGCAATTTACACTCGCCATTCAAATATCTGCCTCACTGGGAATTGAACCCAGAATCCTTTGAACGGCAGTCCGGCTAGGTTACCATTGCACCATACGGATCGTTTAAATAATATTATAGATAAACTTTTGGTTTCTTGTAATGGACTTCTTGTAATGTTAAAAATATTAATTAACCACAGAAAATTGCAGTAATGTATTCAAATATACTCATATAATTAAAACATAACCTAATGGTATTTTATTTCAAATATTTCAGAGTTTATGTAACTTTCCAATATTAGGCAATCGTGATGTATGCTTAAAATTCTTTTTACATTTTCCTTACTTACTTTTAAAACAAAGCGAACACAACAGCTGCAGACGATGTCAAATTAAGATCGCGTGAAATGTAAACAAGGCTGACAGAGTCATCTAGTGGGACAGTCAAAATTATCTACTATCTTATGCATTGTACTCGTAAATAAGTGGCAGAGAGAGCGGGACAAGATAGCTGGGACAATGTCCCCGATGTTTCCGCCGTCCCTTGGTACGCGAGTGCATTACTACTGCATTCTTTGTTTCTCGCGTTGGGTAACTACAGACAAGCTGTTGAAACGCTACAATCTTACGTATTTATACGCTATAGAATTATAGAAAAACTCGGTTTTAGCGAAACGTAGGTAGGAACACAATTAGGTTTTTTAATAAATTGAAAATATATTTTCTTGCTTTTTTGTTTAAATTTTCTTTCCTTGCTGATAGTATGACATATTTCTTCTTTTGGAAGTACGTTACGTATTATTTATCAGAAATACAAGTAGTTGTCTAGTTTAATACAGGCGCAAATTATGATAACCTAAATACATCAGTTAAATGATTTTCACTTATACAAGTATAAAGTGTAGCGTTATATACATGGTAGAGGGTAGTTTAGTAGGGTTTGGAGTTCCATGGTTTTATATAAATCTATATACAATAATAAATTAATCCACACATAACTCTTACACCCTCCTCCTCGCCAACGTTTGATCAGAAGAAAATACTTGTGTTAACATTAGGCCCGTCTGTTGTAAAAAGTAACATAAGTTAAATGTGCAATAAAATGTTTTATTCGTTTCATGCGATGCATTTTTTCACGTTCATAAAATGTTTACGTGATTATATTTCATCATAGATAATATTTATAATTATTCATGTCAGTAATATCAAGCGGTTGGCACGCCGGTTTATTCGACTATTATGTTTATGAATAAATCATTTCCTTTGAGGCAAAGAGATGCGTACGTGTTACTTTATCAAATTTATCTATAATATTTTTATTATTTGTACCCATACCTATTTTTACATTTATCCGTACAGTGATAGTATCCGTACGGTACATAATTAATGATTAGAAAGAAGTAAAAAGAAGACTAAGAATGCAATTATATGAGTATATTCGATTTTGCAATTCGCAATTACTTCAACCCTTAAACATTAATAACCAACCCATGGATTTGTAATGTTCGAAGTACCTAAGTCAATTATATTGTTTTTATCTTATTAAATATACTAGTTTTATATTTTATATGTAACTCAGCTCGAGCACAATGTATGTACATATGTTGCAATAATTAAGACTACATTGAGTTTTAAAATTTTCAGTTTATTTTATTTAACTGTAAGCTCAATGTATTGCCTTGTTGGTTACGGTAATAAAATAAAAATTATCAAAGATAAATAAATGTAGGCTATTTTCTATATTGTTTGTATCAAAACAGTAAACAATAGTTTATATAAAACATGTCTCGTAAAAAGGTGACGAGCGTTGCTTAAAAATTGTTATATTAAAATTGATAAGACGAGAATTTCCTTTCAATTGTTTCCTTAAAATACTCGCGTATTTTCCGAAGCGTCAATTTTGTTAGTGTACACAAACGAAGATGCTTTAACGGGAGGTCTGTTTGCTCTTCATTACTAGCAGTTGCAAGAATTTCACGCTGCGTTACACCGGATTAATTGATGAGAAAGAATTATTCTTTCTTCCAAGACTTTAATCTTTGGATTTCATCCAAATATCTATGTAACAGCGCTTATTAAGATTCGCGGTTCTAGTCTATAGTTAAGTTGTTAAACCTATAGGATATTGTTTTAACGTAATATTTTTTCCAGAGCTAAATTTACAGACATAACATATAATAGACGATACGCAAAATACACTAAAATATGCTAAAGAACCATTTTCAGCTTATACAATTAAAAAATGCCCAGAATACAGGATTTGAACTGCGGTGGATGGCTATCATGGGCGTTCTAAAGCCTGTGAACCCTTTATAACGCGTAGAGGCTAGAGAACTATAAATATCGAGTATCTTCCGAAAATACCTTCCCCTTCCTCCGAAGATAAAAGTAATTGTATTAAATTTGTACTTTCAGATAATAATAATATGCTATTGTTAATTCCATGTACTTTTTCTTTAGATATTATTAAAATATCGACTAAACCTATATCTTTAATTTCATTATTTAGGATATTTATTAGTACTTGACAATGTGCCGCCTTTTTAATATAATAGATCTCCTTTTTCATAACATTTTGCAAGAAATGGCCCATTATCTGTTATTTATAGCTGGGAGCTCCATTCGAAATTCGGTTTTGTTCCTTTTATTATTCATTTATTTAGTATTAACAAATATAGCTGCATTTAAGTACTAATGGAAGTTCTAATGTATACCTAATAATTGTTAACATTTTCAAATTTATAGTTATAAGGAAACTGATTTTTCTTTGCCTATTTAAAAAGACTGCAAAATTATTACCGATTAAAAAAGAACCATCCCAATTAGTCTATCCAGTAAAATGATATCGACCTATACAAAAAAAATGCAGACGAATTGAGAACCTCCTACGTTTTTTGAAGCCGATTAAAAATATATTGTTATAAGCTGAAGAAAATTATAAGCAATTACACGCATGCTATGAACTTAAAAATTTTGATCAGGAATAATATGTTCTAATATAAAAATCTGTTGAATATCACCCATAGACTTTAATTACCTTTAAAAGTAAACATAAAAGTTCTTTACTATCGAGCACTTACATTCATTTATAAGCTCTACAACTTCTATAGAAATCATTCGTATATTTCTTACCGATGACAGCGTTCATAAGTAATCTAAAATTCTTTGCGTTTACGTCACAAATTCGGTAACCAGGAAAATTCTTTTTTTCAGAGATAATATCACTCCCAAGATTCCATTCGACACATTGGCGAAAGAATTAATATGATCGTATAAGCATTTCCAAAGATTAACCCCTACAAACAAACAAAGTTAGAAACTTTACCCGTTTATAATGTTAGTATACTAGTACCTATATTACAATTGGAATTATTCATCAACTCCATCATTTACAAAGTTTTCTTACAGAGGAAAAAAAGATAATTTTCAACTTCAAAATTTTTTGTTAGTTAAACCGCTCTGGGCAACAGAGTAATTTTGTAATTTAAAAAAGTGACCATTGGACTGTTCTAGCAATTATTATTTTTTTTTTTATTTTTAGTTACCAATTTTAAAAGTTATGATTACTTTTAAAGGTAATTGAATTCTGTAGGTGACATTTAACAGGTTTATATTAAAACATATTCTTTATTAATTTTTTTAGGTTCATAGCAACATGCGTAAATGCTTTTAATTTTCTTCAGTTTTCAACAATATATTTTTAACCGGCTTCAAAAAAGGAGGACGTTCTCAATTCGTTACTTTATACCGGCAATGTTGGTTACTTATGTCATTTATTATGATATCAAGAAAACAATATTTTTACAGTTATATACGACTAGATGAACCAGCAAACTTTGTTTTGCCATATAAATTTTTAATTAACATCTATTTTTATAACCATAAAAATTGTTTTAGTGGGTTACCCTTAAAAGCTAGACATATGCTGTCGCGGACTTTTATTTAGATCTTTTAGAGGGGAACAATATTGTAATACATGATTTTTTAGTAACTTTCACCCTTTACTTAGCGCACGCATGGAAAGCTCAAAATTTTGCCGTTTTCGAAATATTTTTTATCGCTGCTCCTCTCCTTTTCATCTTAGCGTGATGTTCTATAGCCTAATTACACTATAAATGAACCTCCTCTATAAATGGACTATCTTACACCAAAAGATTTTTTTAAATCGGTCCAGTAATTCCTGAGAGTAGCCCGTTCAAACAATCAAACAAACAAACTCTTCAGCTTTATATATTAGTATAAGATAAGATATTGGGACCAATATGGCAAATACCATGGCGGTCGTAATACTGAATTAGTAATTAAAGATTTTATAACCTTGAGTAAATCAACAAAGATATTATTACGTTGCATGAGCGTATGTAAATATTTTATGACTGTGGTTTTTCAAATATTTTACTTCATAATTTAATCTCGGGAAGATTTGCTTATAAAATTTTTGTCTCGAGGAACGCCAGGTATCAACAAACGCCAGAAGGAAATTGCATTTCTGAGCTTATTTCGTTATTTTTCTTTAAAATCTCTTCATAAAGATAACTGACATACAAGAACAAGGATGTCTACGAAAGCGGAAGGAAAAAATTTCGACTCTGAAATAAGAATAAACAGAGATATGAACTTTATAATAATGAATTAAAACTTTTTTAAAAACAAGGTTTTATTTAAATGCCCTAAAAATATCTGATCCTTTAAAACTTTTACTATCAAGTTATAACGTCGATATACAAATTACATGATATAAAATATTGTCACCTTGTCTTGATATCCATATTGTTGAAAAACATAAAAAACTAAGTCCACCACCTTAGAAGTCTACCACATAAAATTTTGATTGACGTCACTTTATTTTTCGAGTTACTCTTAGCAAGCCGTTTCATTTGATATTCATATTGTAATAGTGCATTAAAATAACTAATGCATTAAAATAAACAATCTTCCATGTTAGATTTAGAATTGTGTCACATAGCTAAAATTCATTATTAAATGTGTACACAAAATTTCAGCTCAATCGGTGAAGATATCTGCTTCAAAATTAAGTGGCAAGATTCCACCCGAAAAAACATACATACATACAGTGTAAGTTAAATAAAAGCTTTTAGCAACATAATTAACAATCCAACAGGCCAAATGATAGCGTTCTTTCTTGCAGAATGGGTCAGTTTGATTCCTCCGTGCCTACCAGCCTACCACCATATTTTATAAACTCATCTTGTCTTTTTAACATTGTTCCTATTAGTTCTACCAGCTCCCCGAAGTAGTATTATAAGATCGCTGCGAACGAATGATTAAGCTTTTATGAAACAAAAATATCTAATCTTTATAATCATGATTCACAGATGTCTATTGTACCTACAACATAGAAAATAAAGTATATTATTATGTGGTGATGATAACAGTAACAAGTTTATCGATTCATATAAGATAAGATGTAAAGTTGGAATCATAATACTTGTCTGAAGTAATTAAAATAACATTTATTATTTAGTTACATTTAAATTAATCAATCGTCAAGATATAATAGACGAATTATCAGAAATTTGGCAATAATACAATTAGTTATAAGCTCTGTAAGCCTATTACATTCCACCAAAGAGACCCGCACTCAAAACAGGCCAGTGCTGCTTAAGACATTATGGCTAGACTAATGGACTGAAGAACCGACGGCGACCAACAAATGACAACCTTATGACGTTTCATAATGGATTATATAAGTCTGTGACTTTCGGTAAGGTCAATATTAAAAAAATTATACGTTTCTTTTGTTTCCATAATGTCTTACATTTTAGTATCCTGTATAAAAACAATGTATATTTTAATGATCAATTATTAACAATATTAATTTTAACCCAAGTATAAGAAATATCTGACTAACTGAGAGTCCCTGGTGGATATCGATACAGTTTATGGTTGCCAAGATAACTTTATATTTGTCAAGTTATCGAAGACGGGGCAAAGGTTTTGTTCATACACAAGTAATGTTAAGACATAATGAACATCAGTAGGTAATTATTGCGTACTTATGGTCTGATAGCAGAAGGAGTGAGAAGCTGTAATTATGTATTTGTGTACATAATCAACAAAATACGTCCCTAAGATTAAAATTAAGAGATGGGCTACCCTATGGAGCATATACCTAATTAGGGTTTGATCTAGAATATATTTTACTATAGAATATTTATCTTGCTGAAATACGTGGTGACATGTGAAATAAAAAACGTAAGTTAGTATGGAACCTTCGCGTTGAAGAAATTTTGCACCTATACAATTACGTCCCGCATCTGCAGTCATATCAGTCAATCCTTTAATATCAGTCCATATTTGGCACTTAAATAAATTAATAATTATTTAATCTAAGAACAACAAAAAAATGACTTCAATTAAATATGCTGAATAATCAAGTCAATTAACGATAACCAAAACAACTCGACAGATGTCGCTCAAATTTAAATGTAGCTCGATAGCTTGTCCTGTGACAAGCATTCACTTTCGAATAGAAAAATAATCATGAAAATCAGTCTAAAAAGTAAAAAGCTATTAAAAACTCAAAGTTCAAAATGCAATATAATTTATTCATGAAGTATTTCATTTGTCTTTCAAGTGAATTTTGAATTAAATAACACACTAAAAATACAGTCGAATTGAAAACCTCCTTTTTAAAGTCGGTTAAAAATAAATGGTTTATTAACTTCCTTGCTTTTTCAATAAGAACGTCAAACGGTGAAATGTAGGACCATTCGACAGAAGGTTATAAGCATTCGATTTTCACAGTATGCGAGCGAGAATGAATGAATCAGATGGATGGTGTAAGCCATTTGAGGGAAATGAAACTCGGTACGTTCCGTGTTCACTCACATGCACACCACGCTATTCAGGAATAGGAATGCATTTACACACACACACATTTATCCGTAATACTTTTGTAAACCTAGCATCACACATTTAACCTAATTAGTGCTATTTTATTTGTAACTAGTAGAGCCAGGAAACTTCGTATCATTAAAACATTTGTCCCGTTGGTCCAACACAGAAATAATTTTTCAATTCGAAATAGTTAGTTCCGTGTTAGTGCGTTTTACCAAACAAACACAGTCTTTAGCTTTATATTATGATGGCTCGTTATTGAATTATCCGTAATAATGCGCGTTTACTTAATGCGTATAACTTAGGAAATCAGAATATTTAATTCGACGTGTTTAATTGAAGTCGGTTTTTTATTTATTGTGTTGGTTGGTTGTTGTTGGTTGTAAAGGTTATTATTATTATTATTGGAAGGTTGTTTATTATTATTATTTTGTTTATAACGTAAAAATTAAAAAAAAATAATGACTCTGCTAAGATTTGTTGATTTTATGATAGTTACTCTGGCAACATGGTAAAAAGAAAAATGATGATATTCGCGTTTGAGAACTTGATAAAAATTAGTTTAAAATTTGCGATGTGTATTTAGTATGAAATAAAGTCAGTGTTAAATTTGTACTATTTGATTATTTTCCAAAGTTCCTTCAAATTGACAAAGTAATTATGTATATTTACTAACACAATATAAAATCAATTGGATTCGGGAAATGCAGGTAATAATGAAGTCACTTTTAACTTTACTTACCACTGTCTTATAATTTTCTATACTAATGTCTTAACAGTAATGACATCTTACCAGATACAGGTACGGATTGAAAAAGCTTTTTAATCTATTATGTAGGTCGTTGTGTACCTACCTAAATTTAATGGGTCTTGCGTGAGGGCAACGACTCGAATGAAGGATTTTTTGTCGTCTAACCGCCAAATTGATTAAACAATATTAAGGGTAGAAGAAAAATTGCCACAGAAGCGATATTGAGGTTAATCGAGTTTGCTATAATAGTATTAAGCTTGGGCAAGTTGAAGTAAATTAAAGCAGATAGTGTACACAACATTTGATAGATTTATTGTATTTATTTATACGATACTTCGTAATTATATACTGTATTTCGGACGAATTAGATCAAATATTAGACTAATTATCCCATAATAGTTAACGATTTAAAGGAATTTAATTGAAAATAAAAAAGATATATTTATGTTTCACAACTGAATATTTAACTCTTAATTTAGCCGGATTACGGAGCTTGTACGAAATATGTATTATAATAAGCTAGTTACTACGAGAAATTTCTAGTATATTTCGTTCAAAGCGCGGTCAAAATGTTCGTATAACTATTTGCGCTATATAAGTTATGTTGCAGTTTAGAACGCTATTTCTATAGAAGCCGCACAAGCTAAAGTACTGCAACAATTATTTACTAACTATTGATTATGTATCGGTAGATTTTCAGTACTATCGAAACCTCGAAAACTAGTCATACCACTATCGATAGTACCGCTACTACTTATTAACTTAAATAGTAGTTAATACAATATTGATACTATCGTGTAATGATTTTTGGAAAAGTGTATTTTTTAATGTTAAAATTATTAATGATATTTATTGGCAATTTTAATGTATTTGATTTAGTTTAATCGTTTGAATTTACATTAAGAGTGTCTCTATTGGATTAAAAGACTCGTTGGCAAGATGGCGCTGTTGTGGTCGGCGAGTGAGTTGTCGGAATGAGTTCAGATGGGATGAAATCACTTGACCTGACGCAATTCTCTTGTAGGAGTCGATCTTAACAGTTGTCCGTGGTTTGTTGCTGTATTTCTGTTAAGTTATTTAAGTATCGGTATTATTAGTTAGTGTTGACGAATATATGACTGTTAAATAAAGAGAAGTATCTTTGAGTATTTGTTTTTTCTTTACAATCCATAGTAATATTGGTTTACTATCGATAGTACCCATAGTATTTTATCCTATTGCAGTCCAAAGTAAAATTGTCTATAGTATGACTACTTTTCGGTATCGATTAGAAGGTATCGAGTTATAAGCATCAATTATAAGCATCGAGCATCATAACTTGATAGCATGCGGTGTCCACTGAGTACAAAATACAGTTGCTATCTAATTTTGACATTACGTTCGTTTAAATTTTCCGGGTTTACTATACTAATATACTCCAAAGTCAGTGCTATTTATTAAAATTTATATTTCATAATAATTAAAATAAGAACCTTTTCTGTTCCCATAATACTTTTTTCAATTTTATATACACATTAGCCAAATAGGTAAACGTAATATATATTATACATAATATATGTATATAATAAAAATACATAATATGTTCAAAACAGATAAGTGATTATTAATAATGTCGTTTTTCTGTCACTTCTACAAACTACACAATAATGATTTTTGATCCGCGTATAAGGCTCAAGGAAGCGAGAACGGGTTAGTAATCTTTGTCAGTCTTATTAGGTACTACCTGTCAATTTCTTTAAACTACCAAACTACTTATTAAGTAACATAATTTAACGTTTTTAATAAACAAGAATTAGAAATTTCAAACTGCACACAAGGATTATAATTTATGTAAATATTCTACTAAGAATGACTTACGTTATAATATACAAAAACAATAATATTAAATTCCGATCAGTAATCGAGTAAGGAATGCTAAAGAAAACAATAAACATGCGTGCGGTAAACATAACACAACTTTTACATTATCCACTTAAGTAGAAGAACAAAAAACAAACGAAAAATGTTTTTATTACAAAGTCCGAAAATAATTTATTCGGTTGTTGGAAATTGGAGTAAACACTAAGTTAAATATTGGGCCGGTATAGAATAGAGCCCCCAATCCCGTATTGGCAAGCCAGGTTGTAGTAAGAGGCGATAGTAGACCCCATTTAGTAATAGGGCTTCGTTTAAATGATCTGTACTTACGACACGGGTGATGCAAAAACAAATTAAATACTAATTTTAAGTTGATTTTTTTGTCCACAAAGTATATACCGTAGCGAAGCTAGAGCAGGGGTAATCCTTAAGGATTATATAGACAGACAAATTGGGGGGTCTTTATAATATGTATTTGAAGTAATATTTTTTTATGCAAATAGACGGTAAAGAAAGTTGCAAGCCACTTGTTAGGAAATAGACACTATTCATGAAAATTTCCAGAAAGAAAATGGAACAGTATATTACAAAAAACAACCTGCATTTTACTCATGTCTTATTATTGACTAACTCTAATAAGGGTAGTAAAGGTATGAGGTAAGAATTACGTTCCCATTCAAATGGCATCTTCATATCAGATCCCTCGAGTTCAGGATAAATTTGTGCTTTATCTTTGGCTAATAACATTTTCGAGTGAGGCGATAAAACGCTTCCGGCAGTTGAATACGAACATCTTTCAAACAGCGCGTCGATATTTGATAAATATGACTCTGATGGAATATAAATTAAATAAGTCGTAGGATCTCTTCGCTGAGATTTTTATTGATGGTCGTAATTTATTTGAGCGGCACCCGCAGTTTGCTTGAGAAGAAATATGAAAGGCATTACAGCAAAAAGGCCTCTTCAAATTTATGAGCATTCTCTCACTGTTTGATAACGTTTAAGTTTTCATTGCGGCAGGTTTAAAAATGTTCCCGATTCTTTAAAAGCTCGGAAATCAGACCAACGTCAATCGATTACATTTATCGAATTATATCAGTAGAATCCACTAACGGAGCAAAATTTCAGGTGATTACTGTGTTTCAATACTAAAGCTATTCAAGATGTTTATTATTATAACCGGTAATATACACCTATCTGTCTATTAGTCTAATAAGTTTGTAAGCAATCGATTTGTCAAATATAAATATTTCTGAAGTATATTACTCCTATGAATTCCATACACACAGGTTTTAGAATTTTCTAATGTTAGGAACGGCCTTATTGACTTGAATAAAGTTTTCTCTGATATACTGAAGTAACTGTGACTTAATATTTAAAACTGTAAAGGCCTAGTATTATTTCCAGCTAAATTAAATAGTGTGCTCGTATCTCTGGTATACTTAAACGCTATTACAAATTGAATAAGCTTAAAATTAAGAAAATACTGCTAAATCCAATTTATTTAATGTAGCTGTGTCACACATTCGAAACTGGGATAACGTCATCTACTATAACTGTTACGAAAATTATGTCTCTTTTCGGTTCCTGAACACTTATTGATGCAGTATTTTGTGAGTATATTAAATAGCTTAACTATTTAGAATTGTTTTATTGTTTTTGCGGGCTGGCTCGAGGGCTATTTATTACTTTATTACCTGTTTATAATTCTTGTTTGCAACCTATATAGGATTGTGAGACTACTGTTTATGGCAACGTCCCTTAAGTCACATGATATCTCATGCACAACTTTGAGATATCCTTTTTCGACTCATATGTATTTGTTTGAAGAACTTTGAGATAACAACTACAAGGAAAATGAATAAAACCGCTTAAGTGTTTGTTGGTTACGCGTAAGCCTTGATGTTATCAACTGCTTACTAAAGGCATGACCTTTCATAACGTTTTCCCTCAGATAGCTCAGCATCTTATTTATTAGCTTTTGACGTATTCCTATTGTACAACGTTCTAGCTGCAAAAGCAAAAAATAATACATAACGATATTAATTAAGTATTCCAATTTTCATAAAACACGAAGGAAAAGTAATTTAATCGATTGGGAGCCCATAAAGCCATATTTTATTGTACCTGTTTAAATTACGACCATAATTCTGAGAGTAATGTTTCATTGATGTAAAAAATGAAGGCTCGAAACTTTTCCGCAAAATAGGCCCGAATAACGCTGTTCCAAAGGTATTGCTTCGATACGTATACATTTTGTTATATCGTACTTTTATGAAAGATTAATTCGTTTTATAACCCAAATGTACAATTAGTTATTTACTTATTCACAAATTTGTCACTACAATAGATCACACAACAACAACATCTAAGATACTTTTTATACAGGAAAATCTATATATTCCAGCAAATTATAAGTTAAATAAATGGATGCTAAATAATATTTAATAATTATACACTCTTTTTTGTAAGTATTAAAATAAACATAAAGATTATTGCGAAACTTACAGTTCCTAATATTAATAATGACTTAGTTTTGAGTGAAGACTTACAACTTATAAATGTACTTATAGGATTAATCACACTTTTAAACCCGAAATTTATTTGAGATCCTAGTAAACTATTTGCCAACTAGTTTTATCAGTCGTTATATTTTGATACCTAAAATTTACTACAAAAAACAATAACGTCATACAATTTAAACTGTACGTCAATAAGTTTGTGTAGAAACGCTTACAGGCGAAATTATAACACAGCGCAGGATTTTTTTACCGAATTTCTAAAACATCTGATAACAATGCTCACAAACGAAAACGTAATGCAGGACAAAAACATTTCGTAAATTTTTTACAACGCTGAAAGACAAAGATATAACATAGTACGGATATGTTGTGCGAAATTCAGTCGGTGATTTGGTGCTAGTTTTTTAAATATTTGCCGTTTGTCTGAGATAAGCACTGAAAACAGATTTTTAAAACCGCTATTGAATAATATTGGGAATTGCCAGATTAAATATTGAAAACCAACAGGCAACCACGTAAAAATTAAACCAACAATTTCGTAACATTGTTGACACTTTTTATGATTTTTTAGGTTAGGGTAGGTTAGAATGGATCATACTAGGGTTCATTTTGGTTCGTACTGATAAACGAATGATACAATATTACCAGTTACCGCTCCGACAGAACGACACCAGAATTATTTTAAATGGCTGCAGAAAAATAAACCATATGACTATATTAAATAAACTAGCTTTTGTGTAAAAAAACACATTGACATGTGTAAAAAAATAAGAGAGAGCACGAAACAAACATAGACAGTATCATCGTCATCAACAGTAGAGACAACAGTACATTCTTCAACTTGTACATTAACGTTCAGATTTTCATTAACCATTCTAAAAAAGTCTAACCAACAAAACTTATACTAAAACTAAACGAAAACAAAACAAATGCCAAATACAAAACAGAGTCTATAATCAAAACTACTAAACCGAAACAAAGCAAAAGCAATCAAAAATATGCCAAGAAAAGAACATCCAAAATCGTCAAATATAATCCGCTAGAAATATTTAGGTACAGTATGTACTATTAGATACGGCGGCCACTCATCATCGGGTATATGTAACTCAGACAAAACAAAACGATTACGCCTTTTAAAATACTACTAACGCCATCTTTTATCAACCTTTAGAACTAAAAAATATTTTGTTCGTCTTGATTTATTCGTTCCATTAGGTACTGATAGGTTCAAACTAATACATTTATATCCTCCATCATCCCATTTTTATCCCCATGGGGGTTGAATTTAAGCGGACGTCTTCATCATAGTAGCTCCAATCTTTAATTTCAGTTCAATCAGTCGAAAATCTAAGAAGATTTATACAAACTTTCGTCCCCTATTTTATCCCTTTGGGGGTAGAATTGATCAAAATCCTTCCTTAGCGGATGCCTACGTCATAACATCTACCTGCATGCCAAATTTCAACCCGATCCGTCCTGTGGTTTGGGCTGTGCGTTGATAGATCACTATGTCAGTCAGTCAGTCACCTTTGAATTATATATACATATTTAGATATTTAGATGGTTGAACTCGGAGCTTTATTCTATCTCCCTTGTTCTCCATTGCTCTCTTCATTTCTGAAAGTTGTGTTGGTGAATCTTGCTAACGGAACTTATGAACTGCTTCTATGCCATCCTGAATGCCGTAAAGGCTCGGTATCTCGTTTACGTTGTCGCACCTGATCGACCTTTAAGTCTTCTATAGTTAACTTTGCCCACCACAATCAAAAATTCTTCCGAAAGACTACGGTGGAGATGAGCCATCTTGTTCTGAACTTGCAGGTAAGATCCTCACTATCCTAGCCCCAGAAATGGTTAAACCCGGGTATTTCTTTCTCTTTTCCCTCGTCGTTCTATTCATTGCCGAAAGTCATGCTGGTATTGGTGAACCTTGCTAACGAAGCTAACAGTCTGCTTCCATTATTCCCTGTCTTCTGACTGTCAACGGCCCGCGTGGCGTAATGGTCACCACGCCGGACCGCCGTTCGAAGGGTCCTGCTTTCGATTCCCAGCGAGGCTGAAATTTAAATGATAAGTTTAAGTTGCTGTTCTCGGTCTAGGTGTGTGTGTTTGTCTTTCTGTGTTGTCCATGGCACCCACGACACGAGGTACCCTAGTGTGAGGCTATGAGTGTGTGGCGTCATTTATTTATTTATTTATTTGTTGTAGTCTCGGTAACTGGTACTGCCTATAATAACCTTTACCATGTGGCACTATATGATAGCAGATCAGCTTCCAAGTCTTCTCCTTCTACTTTGCCCAACACAACCAGTTTAACAGGATTGTCTGGAAGACTTCGTGTACTTCCCTAATAAGGACCTATTACTTGACACTCAATGTTCCGAAACGTAGATATTTTTATGAACCTTAAAAACCACTCAAGATGCACGTCTAAGATTTAATGAATTTGTATTATGTACAATATTATCGTGCGCAGTAAAAAACATCGTAAGAGCAGTCATTAAAGTCCTTCATTTGAACCAACGTAGTAATAAAAAAGCGGAAAATTTAAAATTTAAGAATCAGGGTCGAACAGCATTTACAAACGATATGGTGTTTAGATAAATGCTAATACTAAAATACTATTGAAGCGCTAATAGACCCGCTTAGTTCATCTTAAGCGATCGACCGAGTTAAGCAACTGCGGGCAAGGTTGGTACTTGTGTGACCGCCAGTGGCAAACATTTCTTGAGCGTTTCCGTGCTCCGGAGGGGACGTTTAACTGTCGTTCCCGGTTGTTATGTTAGATAGCAGTAGTTAAACCATTGGAAGGTCTTTAGACTGCATAAAAACTTCTAACACTTGGGTTGGCTGCTAACCCCTCCACAGATCTGCACTGGAGCATCGTGGTGGAGTATGCTCTAGACCTCAGTAATGAGGAGAGACCCATGCTCCATAGTGAGCCATTAATGTTGACGCCAAAATAATATTTCTAATTGAGTACGATTTATTGATGTATATAGCAAATAAAGAATTTGAATAGCACATTTAGGATATTAATAGGATCCCCTATGTCGCGTATGGAATGGAGAATACAATTAACAATAAAGTTTTAGTTGCTATGACATAAAAATGTAGATGATTTAACCTAAATTGAATACTTTCCAGAGCAATGGAGGGAATGCCTGAAAACAAAGGAAGCTACTAAAATAATTGAAGATTCAAACAATTTAATTACCGACGAATCGAAACGGACATCGGGAAAGTTTAATGAAGAATACTTGGGAATGCCCGGATCGTTTAGAAAACTAAATGTAGATTGATTTTATTAGTACAAATTTTGTATCACCAAGTGAATAAGTTATCAGTTATTGTGGAATGTATCAAACTCAAAAGTTATATATTAAAAAATGGGATTAGGATATACAGTAGATTTATTCAGGTATATTTCAAACTACTGATTATGTAGGTTTGGAAATACGGATTTTGTAAACTATGGATAATTTTGTATTTGTTATAAAAACAAACATTAAATTATTTGTCAATAAACTATTTGGTTTAACTTATTATATTACGTAGTTCGATAAAGTAAAAGTTAACACAAATATGTAATGGTTGACGTTGAATCAGCTTGCTGTATTTTTTAGCGGTATGTGGATAAGAACTAAGTTAGGAGTTCCTAACTAAAAACCTAAACCTAGCCTAAACTAAAAACTAGTTAGTTTTTGGACGCATTGGGGCGGCCTAAAGACCTCGATCCGATGCTGGCAGACCAGGGTATTATAAAAGACAGAAGCCATTATTATTATTGTTGGTCGACTATTGTTACTAGTACTATCTTTATCGTGGGGAACGCGGTGACACAGAATCCGACAAAGAAACTACCTACTAACCACGCACGACTAAGAAGTAACTATTTCTATGTGAAGCCCACCTGACTAGTAACCACGCTTTTGTTAGAATCAGCCGCGAAACTATTGGTCGTGTTCCAGCTGGTAACTCGAGATCCTGTACTTTCCTTCTTTTGTCTCTCTATTTTCTTGATGTAACACATCAAAGTCTTTGGTGTTAATGTTGTCAATGATATCCACTTACCATCATGTGGTTTGTCTGTTCGTTTGTCGGCTAGTGATATAACTAAACTAGACGACCACCAGAAGCCACTGGAAGTGCGGCACAATTCGCAGATACAAAGTGACTTAGATATAAGTTTAATATGTATGTTAGCCTGTAAGGTATTTATGTTATGGACCTTGTTGTCTGATATAAAATTAAAAATAAAATTAATAAATAACAAAACAAAGCCCGCGTGGCTAGCTAACTTCTAATTTCAGACAGCAGTCATAGTATTTGTCGTGTTCCGGCTAAGAGCTTCGAACCAGTATTTTATCCTCTTTTCTTCGATTCAATTGCGCATTTTTTCTTTTCTTTTCGTCTATTGAATTGTGAGTTAGATGTTTCTGATATCCATAACAGACGGTAACCATTACAATTATGTGGCTTGTCAGTTCGTTCGCTATTAACATAAAACATAGTCGGATATAACGGATAGTTCCGTGAATCCCGCCTGGCTAGCTAACTACTACGGCCGAAGCAAATTGTCAAAAATAATGCGCGCGCTTTATCTATACTTCTATACTAATAATATAAAGCTGAAGAGTTTGTTTGTTTGAACGCGCTAATCTTAGGAACTATTGAACTGATTTGAAAAAATCTTTTAGTATAAGATATAGTTCATTTATGGAGAAAGGCTATATAACATCAGGCTAAGATGAATAGGAGAGGAGCAGCAATAAAAAAATATTGCGAAAATGGTACAATTAACAGCTTTCTTTGCGTACGCTAAGTAAACTTTCATTTACTCAAAAATCATGTATTACAATATTGTTCCCCTATATAAGTGTTAAATAAAAGTCCGCGACAGCATATGTCTAACTTTTAAGGTTAACACTAGGTATAACCATTTTCATGGTTATCAAAATAGTTTTAAGATAATAATTTATATGGCAAAATTACGTTTACTGGGGTCAGCTAGTTCGATATAAATTTGTAAATCGAAGTTCGTTATATCTTACGTAGCGTCAGGTTGCAAACAAAACAAAAAATAATGTTTCATTATCATAAAGCGAGATAGAAATAATAGATAACAATAAATTATAAGCCACAAAGAACATTAAGTAGTTAATTAAAATAAGTAATTTGTATTTTTGAAGTTTAAAGTAATTAGTTGATTATTAATTGTTCAACGGTTAATTTAAATGATTTAAGACGAAAATCCTTTTATTTTTTACGTAACATTTGTCAATAGGAGGATCGACGCTATACGTTACACAAAGTTATAATGTGCATCTCAGAATATATAAAGGACAGACAGACAAACATTAATTTTTTATATAATTATCAAGATGTGCTGTTAGTATCTCGATTAAAATTTAATTTCCCAAAATAAATAAACGGAGAATTTCTATATCAAATACGATCTAACATTATATTATTACGCTGTTTTTTTTAAATTGAAATTCAACAAATTTCTCATGTTGCCTCCAAATTTTTAGTACTATCATAGACTTCGTTACTACTGGGTGTCTAATAAGCAATAATTTTCCGATATAATACTAATAAATAACAATATATAATTTAATTAAAGTCTTAGCATTTGAAATATATCTCTCGGTGCTAACATTATGGAATACTTACCAACTAATTGCATATTTGAGTTTAAACCTAACCAATTGGAAACTGTTCGAAGACAGTTTAACCTTGACAAACCCGGAGACATGGGTCGAGCCATTGATGTTCTGGAATCATGGGTAAAAGAACAAAAGCATTTTATGAAGAAGGAACTGCGTGAGTATTAATTATAGAGCCTAAATAATCTTTAGTAGTAATGGAAAGTATTCGTGTGGGATACATTCGTACAAATATATTATTCGAGAAAAATAGCTGTAATTCTTTTAACTTAATAGATTTAGACGGCTCATATCTCGATATTGTCACCAAGGCCCCGGGTTCAATTCCCAGCGACACAAGTTTGAATTACGAGCTTATATTTCTGTTCTAGGTCTGGGTGTGTGACCTTGTCTGATTGTGTAATTATAAAACTGTAACAGAATCAAATTAAGGAAGAAAGTTTAGGAACAGAAAAAGTTGATAATTATCATTAAACTACGACGAAACTGAAAAACTATTTATTAAATAGATTTACTTAGAATAACAAAACAATAATTATTATAGTTATACGAATAAGGGCCAGAAAAGACACCAGACACACACACACACACTCACTCTCTCTCTCTCTCTCACACACACACACACACACACACATACACATCAAGTCACATATGCACACACACGCGCACTAATATCATATGTGAAAAATTGATTAAAACTAAGTTCGCCTTGGTGGATGAGCGGGGTACCAACCCAGTACAGGGGCCCTTGCGACTTGATGTGTAGTACGGAATAGCACATAGAGTACATTTACGAAAAAAATTATAGTTACCCGTGGTTACTGTACCACTATGTACACTATACCCATGTGTATATCGAGTTTGATACCCCAGCCATGAACTTGTAGCACTATACCATTATACTTACGCACACATAGATATTGAATGGCACAGGTATCAAACTCTGTGTACATCAATATAACGTACGATAAATTTGTTACACTAACGTAATATAATCGGGGAAGTTAGTTTTCAGAATTAATACATAACAACTAATGTAACGTAACGTAAACACATTAAAATATTTATTGATATTGTAAGTTATTTAAACTATGTCTATTTCAAGTCAAAATGTTTAAGTTACTTAAAATTGGATTTTGAATAAAAAAATTCGCCTCGATCACAGAACCGAATTTATTGAACCTAATTTTGAATTTAAATTTTCAAAAACAATAATAAGTCAGTTTTAAAATCGTTGGTACGATTTTTATAAGAGGTTAGTATTTTCGATTCACTTGCAGCAAGAAACTATTTGGAGAAAACTATATTGGCAAGCAAAGCTTCCCTAGAGCGCACTAAACAAAGATTGGACAAAATTTGTACCTTCAGAACCGTGATGCCTGCTTTCTTCGGAGACAACTTAACTAAAAACAACTTTGCACATTTTAATGTTTTGTAAGTATGCACATTAATTGTAATAGTTATGGGAACCATTAAAATGCTTCAATTATTTCCGTACCAAGCTTATCATAAAAAGTCGAAAATGCACTTTCTCAGAGCAGCCACTTTTAAGTTTAAGTTTCATCTGTAAATTCTTTTCTGCCTGATGGTAAGCAGAGATGTAGCCTTGGATAGTGAGCGTACTAACTTAGAAGATGCCTATTCACTCTTGCCTTGAAGACACCTACATTATAACCCAACGGGAACACTGACGCGGACAATTTATTCCAATCCTTCAAACGATGAAGAAAAGCGTGATGTTCGTGCTGAAGGGATGTTAACTACGAAGGGATGGATACCCGCCGTGCGTCGTGTCCTTCCGTGGTGGAAAGGGGAGGAGGAATTAAGTAGTGCATGTAGTTCAATATAATCTATATATTAATACGTGAAGCAAAAACTTTGGTCCTCTTTTTACGAAAATTGCGCGGACGGAGGAGTATGAAATTTCGTATACTTATAGTTTATATGTAGGAGAAGTACAGAAGGCTAATATGTAGTAGAAGCACATGAAATTAATAAAAATAAACATTACACACACTACCATTCATTTGACACACATTACAAGTGTAATAAAGATATGGGACATTAATTGTTTACGTTTATATTGTCAATGTGAAGAAACGCTTTGATACAAGTATTACGGACGAATTTCGACCGCTGACAGGTCTCTAGTAATATTAATGAGTTTACATAATATTATAGTACGTAATACATTTGAAACACATTAAACGTGGCATTATTTTTTGTAAGTCCATATTTCAGCCCTGGGAATGAAACGCATTGTTATCTCTATTTTTCGATTACGTAATATTTACGTGATTGGTATTATTATCTCAAGAGTTTATTTATTATTGCGTAATTGGTATAAAATTTGCATATTATATACCTTAGTAATTAACTAGTGGCGTATTAACATTTTAAACAATATTCATAAAATTAATTAACATATTTGTTTGTTGCTCCAATTCTGA
>DWJN01000186.1:0-28820 GCA_018248895.1 Carystus phorcus
CGTATTCCCATCTCAAAACAAGGAAGTCATAATATTAAAAATAGATTGAACATTTTACGCCGGCATGTGGACGTGGTCTCTAAGCGACTTACTGTAGGATAGATACGGCTTTACCAAAGTGACGGTGAAAAGTCTATAAGAAAATGTACCTATAGCAACGCGTTTCAGTAAAACACGCAGTAAAAGTCACATAGCCTAATATTTATGTAGCTATGTCAACAAAATGAAGAAAAGTGGTATGTAAATGAAGTGGAAATATATGTGTTACAAATGTCGCAATGTCCTCTGTCGCTCGGTATATTGTCAAGCCAAAGACATCGAACGGGTGGAAGGGAAGCGAGTTAACCTCGTATGGAGCAATCGAAACACTGAGCAATAACGCTTGCACAAAATGTTTCAAAACTTAACACCCCAGTAAGCATATTTCTTCGTATTAATTAAACCTTTTTCCTCATAAGTTTGTACGGAATATGCGGAAAAAAACTTCTATTGCAACACTGATTGGAATTGTATTTGTATATTAATGTATGTATCTACCACGTTTTTGTGTAGTGCAATCACTTTCGTATTACGTAAAACTACCTCTCGCATTTTTAATTAGGTAGGTATGGGCTTGGTAAAAATATAATTCATCATTTTTTTATGTTATTAACCGCCAAACGAACGGACGGGAGGCATGATAGTAAGTCGTCACTTTCGCCCATATACATAAACAACACCTTAAACAATACTGATGCGTTGCTGGTCAAGAAAGACAGAAGAAAGAAAGAAAGTTTTGGCTCTAAAAAAAAGTTCCCAGTCGGAATTCGACAAGTCATGGGCGGCTGACTCAAGCAAGAGAGTTGTGTATAGCTGGGCTGGCTTCACGAGAAAATAATATTAATGAGTCAATTATAATATTGAAAATATTATCTTTACGCAAAGCGATACCAAGCGGGCCGGATTCTGTTTCTTCTTACGATACCCTGGTTTGCATGGAATTGGGTTCCGTATTCTAAGCCACCCCAATACAGGTTTTTACTTAATTAGAAGAATTTGTCTTCGTATAATCAAATATTTACCTTTCTGTCATACGTTAACCTGCCTTAGCCCGAAATGTAACCTTTTGTACGGCAGCGAGCTAGTCGCCCAACCCAAATATACAAAGGTATGTAATAAACGTTTAAAAATTATAATTTTAATGACAAAATAGCACAATTATACATGACAATTTCCAGTCGTCGATTTTATAGCTACTTACTTACACAACGATAACTCGTAGTAGACATGAACTTGAACGGTTTCCTCGACTTTTCATTTCATGTTGGTTTTATTAACGCGGTGTAAACACAAAAATATGAGCAAAACGCAATAGTGACCGGTAAGTAGGCCAGTGGCCGACCGTGACTCCACTGTTCACGCGACAGACGATCATCACTCACTAACGACTCCACAGAGGACGTAATAATTGCTGAATTATTAAGCAATTACAAAAAACACAGCTTCGTATAACTGCATAATTTGTATGTTCGTGTGTTAACAATTTAAGGTTCCGACGTCCGGTGAGAACAGAATCCTATAGCATAATTTATGCGTTATCCGCCTGCCACATCCTTTTCTAGGCCCGTAACTAATTTTCTCAGAATCTATGGCAATAGAAAGTAAAAATTTACATGTAGACTTTGAGAAGCGCTCATAGACCGGCGGCTCGCGTCGATCTTAATCCCGTTAAATAATTGGTGTCCTTTATCCAACTTTTATTCATTATTCTATAAGGATTTTTAGCAAATATCAAAAGAAACTGCTAGCTTATTAATATGCGGTAAATAAATAACATATTGTGTATTAAAAAGTAGTTAAAATAATATTTAATTCAACACTTAAACTAAACAAAAGTACGGTATTCGTATGTTTTCGGCGTAAAAAGATCAGTTAGATGGATACGTAAGTCAATGAATATACACATCAAAACTTCTGTGCATCGGAACGGTTAAACTTTCACTTGTAAGTACTATCACTCCTGATATGGTTCATACACCTCATTCATAAATACGAGGATATTGATCGGCAGAATGTTTTTATAAATTCAAAGGTTGCTTTCAACATTCTGACTATAACGTTAATTATAATAACCTATTCAAAACGGCCGCGAATCAAAAAAAATACGTGATGATTCTATTAGTAAAGCTATTTTTTAATTTGAATTTGAACAAAATTTTCACTTAGGGTCCGTTTTAAGCTTTGTCCTCTCTCTTTTATCCCTCGTGTTAATCCCTTACTAAAAAACCCGTTCCTAAATGGGGTCTTAAAGAAATAAATTGTCTGTGATAAAAATAGTAGTGTTACTGGGATTTAAAAAGGTATTTAAACCTTTAAGACTGAAACAATTAAGGTAATTCTATGATTGCTTAAGAGTGATTTGATTTAACAGTATCTGTATTATTTAAACATATTGGAAAAGACGGTGCTACAAATGATCGTCCAATATTAGATACTTCATATTATTTTACATAGAAACTAATACGAAATAGCACAAAATAAGTTAAATAGTCCATTATCGCTCGTAGGCTCGCGTCGATCCTATGCGATCAATAATAATAATAACAGTCGTCAAGCCTTGTTGCAGAACTTCGGGCGGCTTAAAAACTTCCGACCCTTGGGTTGGCCACTAACCCGTCCACTAATCAGCACTGGAGAAGCGTGGTGGAGTAGGACTATACCTCCTCAGTAAAGATGAGTGATTAGTAGCGGCTATTGATAGGTTGAAAGGCATACAGGCAGTCCGAAATCTAGTTGTATATTATACGCTGTTGTTCAACCTAATATTAACGTTACAGATTAGCAGAAGGTACAACGAAAGAAACTCTTAAGCGAATTTTAAAATACTATCTTATTAAATTATATTCTGTAACACTTGCCAACGGGGTGAACCTCTACACGTTTCTTGAATAAATCCTGTCCACAGACAAGTCACGTATTATCTTACTTTGGGACTGTATTCAAGAATTGTAGACCAAGCAATATAAAAGATTTCTGCACCTTACTAAAATGGTATAAATACGTAATTAATTGATTCATTCTTTTTTGTCGACTATGAACTCGCTGTTTTTAACCGATTAAAAAAAATGGATGAGGTTCTTAATTCAACTTTATTCTTGTTTTTAATGTGTTATTTAATAACTTTTACTGTGTGTACCGATTTGGATGATTTTTTCTTCTTCGAAGCGGGTGCTTGTCTTGTACTCTTAATAAAATTTGAACGACATCTGACGAATAGTTTTTGAGTGAACCTCAACCCTAATAATGCGCATTTACTTGATGCGTATGACATCGGAATCAGAATGGATGTTGCGGCGTAAACAATTGAATTCGATTTTTTTCTTTTGTTAACGGACAAAAGAATTTTTATAAGCATTTATATTATATCGTGTAAAACCGTATTAGTGCAGTTTCAGCGAAAACCAACTGTAAATCCAACCATTTTTTTCACATACATTTTCTGGAAATTTATACAAAAGTAAACATAAAATAAATCTTTTGGTATTTAATGAACAAAAACCAAAAACCATTGACTCTTAGAATAGAATATAAGATTCTCAATATACTCGTAAACAAACGCTTTTTCTTGATCCGAGGTTAGAGGATATTTAATTGCCCCTTTTGTGCTAAATTAGATTAACCTTAAGAGCTAATGAGAAACTAAGAAAGGACAATTTGTTCTCCTAATCCGTTAGAAAGAATTACGGTACATTTAAAAACAAAAGCTTGAGGTTAAAACTAATGCTCAATTTTATGAAACATTCATTACATACAGTTTGAATAGTTTCATTTTAAATACTGATACACAAAAATATAGTCAGAATTCACACGAGTACGTCCATCTCGCCAGATTTAAAGCTGTAATCCTTTTAAATTTTCAAAACAACTCGCGCAGGTACATTACGAATTAAATTTTCAAGAGCCAAGTCTTGGAAAGTAGATTAAAATAGCTTTATTTATAGTTTGTATAAATTATATATATTTGTTTGTAATTTCTCTTCGTGTTACTTCAACATATAACCTCAACACAATTGTGTTGTGTTATATTTTTTGCCATTTCATAGATTGTCGGTACGTTAGGCGCATGTTTACAAAAAAATAATCATTGTATTTTTTGCACGTGATTTTATAAACAGATCAAAGTGTACGTATTTGTACAATTCGCTGGTTTTATATATGCTTAGGGGAATACAATCACTGATGAATAATTCTTTCGCATTATTCATGTGGTTTCCGAATATGTTTGAGAGACTTTGTTAAAACGTGTTTCAATTGACGCCGGTTTGTCTAAAATTGTATAAAATATAAAAAGATTGATATTCGTTAAAATTATATGAATGATTTATAATTTATCTATCCATATTTATATAAATATTGTGTATTTATATATGTGTCCTGTCTGTTATACCATCTTTGTACCATCGTGCGCCGCTTCGTAATAATTCAAAATGGCGGAGAGCGACAATGCCATCATCTATAGAAAAAAATTTCGAATCCCTTTCAATCACCCGAGCCCTTATCATATTATTCATACTTTGAAATTCCAAAGCATCCTTTAACTAACCCATTTTATAGCAACGTAAATATTTTGTTATAGCATTTGAGTAATAAATATTTACTCAAATTTACAAACATAATTGCTAATCAAAGCGAGCGAGGGAGAGAAGATGAATTGCCGCAGATGATTGGGATTCCTCGAGAGCACATCTCGAGAGCGTGTTATTAAAATGAAATTAGGTAGACATTTTTCAATTGAATAAGGCCACGGTTGAATCAATATGTAATTGATTAATCGATGTAATAAATCAAACAAAATGTGCATCATCACTTTCCAGATTGGCTTGGTCTAGATATTTAGAACAATGTCTGATAATTTATGTCCCAAGCTGGATATTAAATACATATTGACATCAGTGTTGTGCACTGAAAAAAATGACTATTAAAAATGGGGGATTGTGATAGAAGGGTGAAAAATAAGGGTTGTCTGTATTTCTTAATGCCACATTATAAAAAAATAAAAAAAATGTCCAAAAAATTAAGAAAGTATTAGGGCAACCCCAAGGTCGATGGTATGTGTGACTGCGTACCGTCGTCACTAGGGCATTAGCGAACTAACACACGCTTTTCTATCTTTTGTGACAAGCGGACATTTAAAACCTTTACGTTATTGATGTAAGTACCCCTGAACCCGACTTTCTTCTTTCTATTCTTATTGATTGCTATTTTTAACTCAAACAGTTCAGTTAATGTAATGAATACGTAAATATTGTCCAGACAAGATCTTCAGTTGCACGCATGATCACTAACACACTAACCAACTATATTATTATCTAACTATAACCATATTATTATCGTTTACAAATAATATAAAAGTCGGTATTATAAGTATATCTAGTAAACGGATTATAACGAAATTGTTAATAAATTATATGCTCAATGTACTAACCAACAATATTGAAATTATCACGCAATGCCTAATGATGCTCAACATTCACTTCTGACTACGTAGAATACGTCATTTTGAAATTGGAACAAGTTGGGCAAATTGACAAACTCTAGTGGCGATAAACAAATTAATACGCGGACAACGATCGCAGGAAAATAAAATTTTATCGTTTAGTACTAATACAACCAAGGAGTACATTAAAGCAGGGAAATAATTTATTATCGGTCATAAATATTTTATATCAAGACTATAATTTGAAATCCTATTCTACAGATACAGTTCTTGATTACTTAAACAAATGGCGCTGCCATTGATGCTATAAATATAGGCAAATTTTCATGTTCCTTAGAGAAGTTATATTGTTACTGTTACATTGTTTGTACTGTTTTTCTAAAGCAGTAATACCATTATGCACTCTATTTATAAAACGAGGAGGATAAAGATATTCATAGGAACACTATTAACTAAACCCAAAGTAATCAAACACAAATTATAATTCTTTCACGTCTTTGTATAGCTTCTACCAACCTAAAAGTAAACCACACTATTAAAACCGCCCGTATAATTTTATGTAACTCGTGAAATAATTTCTCTTTTAAATTTATCTCATGAATAATACAATAAATTGTTTTGTAAATAAATGCATACAGTCGCGAGGCAGTATAATCGCTCTTACCTTGACCCACGTAACAAGAGTAGCTCGGAACAAATTCAGTGAAAGAATGGGAGTTCACTCGACAGCATTTCCCGCTTAATTAAAAAAAGCCTCAAGCGAAG
The DNA here is from genome assembly GCA_018248895.1 of Carystus phorcus. Taxonomy (NCBI): domain Eukaryota; kingdom Metazoa; phylum Arthropoda; class Insecta; order Lepidoptera; family Hesperiidae; genus Carystus; species Carystus phorcus. The sequence continues at coordinate 6,242 of DWJN01000186.1, forward strand.
AAATAATGACAAGGCGGGGTTTACCGCTTCGCGAACCACATATTACTACTATACGAGTAATTATGCAACATCCTCGACGCGACACTCTTTTTACCCAAAGTGTTTTAAACGTTCCTTCCAAAGATGACGTAATACAAGATAATCATTTCATGTGGCATAGATATCCATCACTTGACCACACTTCGAGTAGGTTAATAAGAAATCGCTACACTAATAGGAAAGACAGCAGTATCTAAAACTGATCCTTTCATATAATATAGTCTGACATATAGATATATGTACGTAGTACAATCTTAGTACTGCCTGTAACTGTGATTAAAAAAGAAAAAAAACGGAAATAACTCGGAGTTACTTGCCGCCTCCTCTTCCAAGACCAATTACCATAGTTTTGCTGAAGCATAGTAACCTTCGAAAAGTTTTTTGTAAAACAACAACTTGGAATAAATAAAATTCATTCATTTGTTTTGTACATCTTTGATTTATTCTTTTCATCTATACCAATATATAATCTATATCTATCTTATACTAATATATAAAGCTGAAGATTTTGTTTGTTTGATTGTTTGAACGGGCTAATCTCAGGAACGGCTGGACCGATTTGAAAAATTCTTTTAGTGTTACATAGTCCATATATGGAGGAAGACTATAGGCTATGGAACATTACGCTAAGATGAACAGGCGAGGAGTAGCAGTAAAAAATATGACAAAAACGGCAAAATTTTGAGCTTTCTTTGCGTGCGCTGAGTAAACGGTGAAAGTTACTCAAAAATCATGTATTACAATATTGTTCCTCTCTAATAGATCTAAATAAAAGTCCGCGATAGCATGTATCTAGCTTTTAAGGTTAACACACTATAAACATTTTTATGGTTATAAAAATAGTTATTAAATAATAATTTATATGGCAAAACAAAGTTTGCTGGTTCATCTAGTAATATATACAATGGTGAGGCCACCAATAAGTCTATTACTGGTATGATTAATTCGCAGACGTGGAAAATTAGTATTGTGGCTAAAATAATAATAGACGATGAAAATGATTTTTTTTTAATTGGAAATTCATACGAGTAACATGTTTGAGTATAAATACTGCGCACGAAACAAATTGTAAATGTTCGAGTTCAATAAACTTTGTTTTTTGTCATAGAACAGTGGCGAACCTATTATTGAACTGCTCTATGGTCTCGATATTAAAAATAGAAGAAAAAAGGTAAAGAAAATATTTGAATGAAATGACAGTTCAATACTAGGTTTCGCCTCTGCTAACGGCACACAAACATACAGGATGAAGAGCCAAGTATTTTTAGAAAAAATAATCGCTTGGAAAGAGTATCAGGTGACCACACCAGAGAAAGTAATTCGTAACAAATACTATCACAATGAAATAAACGGAATTTAATAAATTCATAAAAATTTCAAAGACAAGCCAAGGAACTCTGACAAACGGACGCGGGAGTATGAGTCACATACCCTTCCTGTATTCCAAGAAGACTGTACAGCTTACACTTTAGTATATTAGGCACGAAGGTGGTTACTTTAAGTCACAAGCAGCGTACATAATCTCTGTGCTAAATGTGACGCCATTAAACGGCTCTTGTTAACTGCCCATTATTGAATCACCAATTGACCAATAAACAAAGGAGATAATTGTTCACAACAGAAAAGTGACTAAATTTGCAGTTTCCCGTTAAAATATAATAATAAGTGTATAAATTAAAGTATCTAATAGGATAAAATCATAAAAGTATTCAAATGCGTATTATCTATCAAACGAATTATTTTTTAATCAACTTGTTACTGAATAACTTTTTATTGGGTGTACCGATTTGAATTATTCTTTTTTTTATTCGAAAACTGATACTTGTCATGTGGCCCCATATTAATTTAAACGATATCTGACAGCTAGTTTTTTAACTATCCCTTATAATGCGTATTTACTAGATGCTTAGTAGATCGAAATATTTACTACGGCGAATATAATTGAAGTAGTTTTTTTATTGATCCATTAAATATGCAATTATTTAATAACGTAGACATATATCATTTCTTTTACGCCGTTTTCACGTTATAACTGTGAAACATAACTTCAGCAGATAGATAGATAGATAGATAAGTCAATACTTTTCTCTGCAGAAAAAGAAAACAACATTAATATTTGTGTCTCAAGTATTATTTTACTTTGCTCCCACACCCCATACTCATACATGTATGCATAAGACGGGGAACAGATAAACGTATTAAGGATTCCACTCGGTGACGTTCCAGCGAAGAGGAACAAAAGACTGCCATTTAGCACAATAACACTGCATCAGTGGTAGGAAGTTCAGATTCTGCATTGCATATCCGATTTGTAGTGTCCGATTTATTATCCGATACATTTATGTCTAAGAGTACAGTTATTATCGTAGGCAGGCAAGTTCATATTTTTTTATAATTTCATACAAATAATACAAACACGAATGTATTAAAATTGTTGTAAAACTGATTTCATTAATCACACAATGCTTGTCCCACTATGTCATATTTCACAAAATATGACAAAATCTCATACATTCAAGTTTCCTCAAGGTGTCTCCTTAGTTACTCCTTAGTTAATGTGGCAACACCCAACCGTATACCTTCTTCAACCTAACCTTGAAACCGCTAAGCTAAAGAACTTAAATGTTTCGATAAAATAAAATTTTCACCTATTTAATGAATTAACAATTTTAAGAATAAATTTATACACGTTTGGAGGCGTATTAAAAATAACAAGACATACATATGTACCGCACTCGATGCAACGAGTTAGAAGCGAATCCGAGTTACAAACGTGAACGTGAATAATGCATCAAAGAAATAGTCTTAGTAGTATTGACCAATTTCCAATTTTGCCCTTTATTTATACACAAGCTATAGACACATTTATTATAACAATATTAGTAACCGTGGCTGCCGAGGAGTCTCAAATTAAATTCCCAAAGAACTGGCATTTTTATGAGACACATTTAATATAGCCCTATATAACCTTACTTTCAAGTTCATGTTAAGCTATTTTTAGTACAAAATTCTTTGAACATCGTTTACTTTACTTTGTAAGTAAATTAATGTACAACTCTGAGTATTACACAAATAAACGATATAAAAATAATACTCTCTTTACTCGGCTACCGTTAAGAGGGTTATAAATATATTCCACTCGTATCTTCGGCACTCAATAAGCCTCTCGCCTGGGAACATACAGGCGATTGGATATATTAGGGTAGCTTAGATTCGTCAAATTCTGTACTGGAGGATATTTATAAAAAGATACACTGCTTCTTTTGGCAGACTTCAAAAGAAAAAAGTTCTCAATTCGTTGAAGTTCCACGTTCTTGACAGAAGTCTTATTTATTTTTATCGTATTTACTCGATAAACTTACTCGTAAAGTTCTCGCAGTTTACTGTATCTGTTCGTTAAAACCTCATAACTTCTTTAAAATAGTTTTTCTAGTTACAACGTTCCTACCATTTTAAGGTATATAACATAGATGAATTTGTAACTTAACAAATGGATAAATAAAGTCCGTTTTTAAACAATGAAACTTCCACAAATGCATTTAGTAAAGGCGCATCTATAGTTTTATGTAACAACATCATGGCAATGATGGGTTTTACAAGTGGTATCGCTGAGATTAGACTACTATTCTATAATTTATTTTGTGTTTTTTAAAACATGTGTTGAGGACTTTCATTTTAAATCTCTTCCATGACAAAGAACTCTGACGAGAGCGAAAACAAATGCATCATTTTTATTTCCGTTTCTAAAATCAATACATCTTCATAGTTATATTCAACTATTACTGTTCAGTTACACGACAGTAATAAAATACAGTATGATAAAAAGAATCAGTAATGTTAACCGCATCCCTTGTCGTTCCGTCACAATCGGTCGCCGTAGAGACAGAATGCAAACAAACATTGATGACGTAGCCACGAGAGGTTACCCCCTATATTGATTCGCACCAACCTCGGCCGGGGAGCTACGTCAACGGACATTCGCTTGTGTAACGATTACAAGGCGGTGATTGAGAAACGATACAAGTGGCTGCCGAGTTTTCTTTATGCACTTAGTCGTAACACGTAACAGTCAATATGTAATATTTGGTATTGTATTGACGGAAACATTCAGTCAGACGTGTATGATCATTAGCGTAATACAAAAACGATCAATATGTACCAATGATCTGACATGTATTAAAGTTAAAATGCATTTAGGATTTATAGTGGCAGAAGAGATGCACGTTTTGGGTATAGTTTAACAGATGAAATACTGTCTATTTGAAATTGGAGACTCCAACGTGCAGCTGCTCTGTGTGTTTGAACATTTGATATTATTAAGATTCGATACCTAAGTGGCGACTGCATCGATGGAATATTTAACGCTAGCATAATACACACTTCAAACAGTACAGTTTAGAACAGCTAAGTGTTATCACAATTGTAGACGTCGTCGACCCTCCACCAATCCGCATTGGAGCAGCGTGGTGGAGTATGCTCTAGACCTCCTCAATGTTGAGGAGAGACCCGTGCTCAGTAGTGGGCCATAATGGGTTGAAGGCAGACGTCGATTGCCTACGTAGTATATATATCTTTACACCAAATAATATAACAAATTACAAGTATCTATTTGCGGCCCCTCGACTTTCCAAAAATGAGATGAAACGCCACATTTGAATGTGGCCACCCTTCATCGTTCCATCCTTTGCAAACACATCTTATTGAAATTCAAATTCACTCGAAGGAAATTTTCTAACATCGAATTACCAGGTAGGGTGATTGTCCCGGATAAATAATACAATGATTCTGAAATTTTTTGTCCACAATATGATACAATAGTCCCTAAACTAGCTGGTTACAATATAAAACTAGCGTACTTTAATACAGGTATTTATGAGAAATATCTAAGTTTTTCAGAGTCCATTTAACATCCGCTTGCGACTAATAATTGAGTTAAAACTACGGTAGACAGGTTTAAATTACTATGGGCACAAAGACAACTTTCATATTTCGCTCGATATTAAACTTTTCATAATCCTGTCTGTATCAAGACATAAACAAGGCGATGATACGCGATGATATTCCTAATCATTTGGTATGTTTCGCGTGCCAGTGGGTGTCGGCCGCCACGCCCCTTCGGACAGTCGCTTCACGGCAGAATTAGGTGCGGCAATGGTAGTACCGTAAGTTGGAGCAAACTAAAATTCCATTCGTAATTAGAGAAACAAATAAACATCGTAAATAAACTGACAATTTGTTACTTACATACAAAGCAGTTATCGTTAAAATAGATATGTTCGAGTACTTACTACAATTAGACTCGGATATGCCGTGTAATCGGAACTATGAATCTGTGGAAATGTTTAAGCGGGCCAAGGTTTATGCGGTTTCATTAAAACTATACATAGAAATAAATATTAAACTAAAAATACACGAAATATTTCGCTTGCTTTAAGACTTTATTTTTCTATTTCGTCAAATTACTGATTTTCAGAACGAACCATTGTAATGGTAAGGTCGTTGTAGTGATGGCTCTATTTCTCTTTTCCACAGGCAATAATTCATTATCTAAGCTCGAAATATTGAATAATGACAATCAAAGGCAGGAAACTCAATACAAATACATACATACATACCCAAAAGGATGAATATTTTATAGGTCCAATTAAATATTGTAAGTGGCGAGAGAACAAAAAGAATTTTAACGAATATAAGAAAAGCAGAATTTTAATAATAAAACATGTTTAAAAACTAATCAAGGGAAAATTTAGATTGAAATCCAAAACATTGAAATGTAAACAAATTCAAACCAAATTACAAAAAGGTTTTCCATAAAAGTATACGAGTATGAAAATTAGTAAAATTTTATCATCGATAATGAACAATGCTGTATGGACCAATGAAAATGTGCTAATATAACCAAGTGATAATTGAGCTAAATTAGATCCAAGGTCGCTGCCGTATGAATGAAATTGTTATATAATTATGCATACAAAGGTCGAACCGCATGACAAGGATGAGGTCATCAATCATATGAAATAGGTATGAAATAACCGGCGATAGATGTAAACTATTCTAGGAAATCACGTTAATAACTTGAAAACATTGAGCGATAAGATTCAATTGCTAGAAACCTTGATATTTGTGCATTTTTCCTTCCATAACATTAAATTGAATAAATTTTAACAGTATGAGAAAATAATCCAGCTATAGGAGAGTTATACATATGTAGTTCGTTATTTTTACAGAGTGAGTAACATGCTGTTAAATAATATCCAGAAAACCAATGAGAGGAAAATATTATGAATTTTGAATAAGTGGAACTTCAATTGAACAGAAAACAAGAATAAATGTAAAGTACCTAACTATGCATAGTTAGGTATTTTACGTACCGTACAGTACCGCCTTATTTTACAACTACCTCACACGAGAAGTTATACCTACTTATTCAATCTAAGTTAATATTTTTTAAGAATCAAAAGTATATAATATATTGTAATAGTAACAGTAAATCTAGAGATTTGTTTAGATATCCAAAAACCCAACGATTGATAATTACAAAGTTTACGATCGTACCACAATTACGTCCGTCACGACTGCAACAGAACGTAAAGCGCGTATTAAACCTTTATAGCTCTATTAGACTCGTAGTTATCTACCACTTAAAAGAAATTCAGTTTCAAGTACTTACTCTAAATATAAAACGGCGCTTTGATGGCCTATCCAGTACTGAGTCATGAGGTTCTGACAACTTCTATAGTCCTTAAAATGTCTCTTGAAATAGGAAATGTCTAATAACTATTAACGTAAATGACAATATTATAAAATGAACATTTAACAAACAAAAATTAATTGTCAACGGAGACTTGCATTCATGTATTACACGGTACACTAAATGATACTTAATGTTTTAATAAAATTAACAAAAAGTTTTATTATCTTAAAGGAAATTTACATTCCACTTGACGAGAAACTATAATAATATGTGACATAACAAAGCTACTTTAAAATTTAGCATTTGGCAGCAATAAAACTATTTTGGAAAGTTACAGTTAAAATTTTCATTCAAAATCACTAGCCAACCGTTTCCATTCCGTGCGCTAGACGAGTTTGGCCGTCTAGACCGGTTAAGTTATTACGTCCTGTAGGATTAGGCATTCGGTTTACGTTTGCGTGCCAGCAGCATTGAAACGTAAGCAAGTTTTGAAATTGCGCTCATATGTTACCATATTTTACGTGCAAAATATTGTCCGTTGCAAGAAACATTTTCGTAGTGCTGTAAAAACTGCACGCTTCACGAAATTTCGGCACAAGAAAACCGACATAAAGAAAATATATTTAACAAAATAGGAAATACTTTCGCTAGAATAACAAGTCGTAAATGAAAATACTGGAATATCGAGGGGCGATAACAAATACCATAAATACAGAGCAACGAAAACTTTTAGTAACAGGGAGAACAGCGGCCGTTCACTTCGCCATAAAAAAGTTACTCGTGTCTCTCAATTCTCGGGGGAGGAGTACGTGCCTAAAACTTGAATAAGGGACGAACATAAACTAATCCGACGCATTATATTGTTGCCAATCGATGAGGTCCGAAAGCGAAAAAAAATCAAATCGTTGAAACAAATATGTTATATCGAATGTAATAGAATATGTAGGTACACTGAAATTCGCATATTGTTTAAGGACAGGGAGTAGCATCTTTGATGCAATTTGTATTTTAGCTTTCAACAAACTAAAGTGGTACAATTTGATGGAGCTAAATATTTTTAACATCTTATCAGATCCCAATCGTAGAAACATTTCACTAACAACCTGGAGAGATGGCACAGAGTGCACATGGCACACACATAAAGACTGCCACCAAGTAATATGTACATATTTCTAATAGAAATGATAGCACACTAGAGTAAAATATATTTACACATGTTTATTTTATATAGCAGTGAAATGATTACATTTGTATAATGTGCATTTCAAAAAAGAATAAAATTGAAACCCACATTCATTAAATTTAAAACAAAATACTATTCCAAAATCCATTTTATTATGGAAACTTCGATGTGATTTGTGTGCATCCATAACTCAAGAAGACACAGATTTTTCAGGTCAGATAGTTGGAGTGGTTCCAACTTTGTTATTTCAAAGGGTGTTGACCGATGACAGTCAACTTACGTAGCTTATACGGAATAAATAATAGTAATATCGTAGGCGGAGCTGGAAATAAGGCTTTACTTTGTAAGCTTTATAAGCTGTGTTTTTATCTGTTTTACGACTCAGGTCCTATTGACGTATTAAACAAGATACTTAAATTTTAGAAGGTAAGTATGAATCAATCTCAAAACTTAATCGAAAATATTCACTGCAAAGTCCGTAACAGTTATGACTGAAACTAAAATTTTACTACTTAACTGTATATTGCCACATCAATCTTTGAGTTGTTTAAAACAGTAACAAACCCATGATTATTACATACTCCGTTAAGGCATGCTCTAAAAAATATAACACTTATAAACGCAAGAACGTGTATTTAATTATGCAAAACCAACGTCGCCTCGTAATTATTCTTAGTCGCAAGAACGGATTTAAAAGAAAACATTTCCACTAACAGTCATGTTCGCACGAGTATTTAAAACTTACATTTTTACTTTAACGGGTATTTTTTGGGTTTTCCCTTGGATAATAATCCTCTCAAGTAAATGACTAGTGGTAATAGAGGTATAATTTTACAACTCGCCCTCGGAGGGTGCGCCCCAAAGCCATGACTTCACGGAACAACGTCATGCCATTGTAATTTTATGACGGCCATCGCGAGTGGCACGGACCGTGGGGCGACTGGCAAAGGTATTTTCTTCATTTCCATTTATTTTCCCAAAATGTCTAACGTTAAATATACCTTAGGCTTCTATAGACAAACTTCAAATTTATCAACTCTTTATGTACCGGTATTAATATGAATACTTTAAGGTTTCTTCTAGTTTGCTTCCCTTCAAGTGTTCTTCACTTAATTCGGCTTTTGCACAATTGTACGTAGACCGCAACGTATTCATTTACATACGCAATGTATTTTATTTTGGCAGATGTAAAAGAGTTCAACAATATTAGAATTTTAGCCGACGTCCCCTGTTCTTAGTGCACCTTGCTTATAAAATGAAAGAAGCTTTGGCGGCATTTGGAGGCAAGCTGACCGTCCTGTGGGATATCCCTATACCCATCTAGATGCAAAGATAGTAATAAAATTGCACCTGACGATTGACTCAATTTTTATATTTCATACGGATATTTCGATCCAGTTAAATAAATAATCGTTATAACAAGCCGCTTAATATTTAGAGCCCATGGTGACATAAGTTTAAAATTATGCATATTCTAAATAAACTTAACTCAAACATAATAAAAGTTAGCAATAATATCCGTGCATTAGATTAAAATGTATCCCTAGTTTCCGTCTCCAGCTTACACAAAATTAAATAGTTTTAATGTAAAATTTCGTCGAGTAGATACGGAATTAAATTCACCTCGACAACTTAATGTGTCAGTCGTGTTTCTGTATGTTCGCGGCTTCCGCTTTCCGAACTCATATCCACAAACATAAACAAATTTACTTTCGCAATGCAAACGTGAAATGTGAAAAATAAAATGGATTTATTTGCGTAAATATAATATTACCGCAATCAAATATTTATGCTTGGCTAACGGAACGGAAAGGTTGGTAAAAGACATACTTACGTTGCTTATCGCACGTTTGCAGAAGTATGGTTTACCAACAATACGTACATTGCGTACTAAGAAACTCGAAATAAATATAGAAATGTCCCTGGACCAATTTGCGTAGAAAAACAAAATTAGAGCAATAACGATACAGATAAATTAAAATGTAAATAACTTTATAAAAAAAGTTCTTCTAAATGTACCTTAATTATACATTGTGATATTTTTGACTTATACTACAATTTTAACTTTATCAATCATGATTTGTAATATACTGGTAAAATTTCGTATTGTCCGAACTTTATATATATTTTATGAAATTTTAAATTAAACATCATGAATATAAATGTTTTATATTAATATGGAATTTATTCTGAAATTAGGCAAATGAGTCAATGAAGTACCGCGGATATTATTAGGCAACTTCAACCAGTACTTTCGTCCAATGCTGCGCCGTGACCACTAAGACAAAGTGTTTAATTTATCATTGCCAATTTGTTTCACGGCATGAAATAGAGATGCGGTAAAGACAAAATCACAAATTATGTCTTCTACCAAGAATTATTCACATTAATAAATTCAAGTTTTGATGAACTATTACGGATATATGGAATTAATGACTCATTGTAAAAGTTTATATCACGATCGTACTTTCGTATCGTACGTCTTGGAAGCATCCTCAATACTCAAACGTCCTTCTACGAAAATATCTTCGGCGCTTAATGATAACTTTTCAGCTGTAATGACAACATTGACGGAATTCACGACTGTGTATACCCAGCGAAGTGAAGACCCAAAGTCGTCAGCGCCGATAGCGATCGTGTAAAACGGTGAGTCATTACCCGAAGACGTCGATACCACGATATGACAGACGGTGTTCGCCAGGGCGTGGCCTCCGCCTAATGAAACGTAAACACGCGACCCCTGGCTTAGTCGGTGCGTTATTAATATCAATATTGCCTGATGTTTTGTGCGACTCCCTTATGAACTTCCGCTCCGTATTTAAAAATGGAACGAAAGCCCTTATTCGTGTTTTGTTCCGTATCAAACGTTTGATGTCACCACACGAGATCACACTTGTGGACTTCAAATGTAATAAACTGTATACTCTGCGGTGAAGATGGAAATAAGTGGAGAACCAACATCATATAACCCGTCCGATTACACTAAACTCGACCATAAATGAATGATAATAATATGTGTTTGTCCCTAAATTGAAAAAATAAAATTGAGTCATAACAAGAAGTTTAGTTGCCCATAACATAGTGTACATATAGATAAGATGTTGAAACTCAAGTGAGCAAGCAAAATCAACAGAACACACAAATAAAAATCGAATAATGAAGATAAAGCTTAAAACATATTCCACGCCTTCTATAACATTGTAACAGAAATAAGGTGTTAAATTATGCTACAGGAATAGCATTGCTCTTGCCAAGTGTAATAATCGTATTTCGTGAAAATCTCATCTTGTCCGTGCGAAAGAAAAAATAAAAATTCCTACTATGGGGTTATGTTTGGCACCACCACATAAACTTGTCGAGATACGGATTCTCATTTGTAAGTATTTTTGAAAGCTGAAATACTTAACCAGAAGATCCTCTCAATATTTTACTTGTAAATGTCACAGAAATGATCAGTAGGCTTTATAACAAATTGATTACGTTTTAATTAGCGCGGCAAGATTCTGTACAAATTTAGTTTCTTAATGACCAACAAATGCTATGATTACGAAACGACTTAAAACTTCTGTTTGCCAAAAACTGAACAAGTATAAAATGAAACAAACATCTATCATAGCAGTATTTATATTTATAACAGAAAGATTTATTGCTGGAAATCTTATTTAGTATACTAATCTCGACAGCTATATTTCCCAAATGTTTTTCGGATAGCAGAAAAGCCGAGTCAACAACATCTTCGGTCCGGCCCAATAAAATAAAGTTTATGTTTACGGAAGCCGGTTCTAGTTGAACGGCGGATATGGATCCGAGGGTTTTGAGGCGCGTCGGTAAACATACAGCAGAAATAATGCTAACACATGCCCTAACGCGTAAGACATTTTTATTTTTTATGCCCCGTGCAGGAGAGAAACGAATGTGTGGGCAACGTTAAATAAATAAGTAGCGTTCCAGAAACGACCTTCGCCATCTGCGTCCGCTCTATAAATAAACTTGACTTTTGCTACTACGGTGCCTATACGTTACATCCCTTGAATGGGGGTATAATTAAAACAAATGTACCGAAATGGGGATTACGATTATAGTAGAGGCAATGCTTCTAGGAAAGGATTCGGGAAAATGGGATACATTAACCAATAATTGCTGAATTACGGACAAGGGGTGTTGTACTTAGAACTATATTTTTTTATTCATTATCCAAATGTTTTGTTTCTCAATGGACGAGACACTGACATGACATAAATTTAATGTTGAATCATACAATAAACAGAAAATCCCAGTTAATTATATTTAATTATATCCATTAACAACCTATACGTCAAAAATAATACTAATAACCTACTTTCATTTTCCTTCGGTATATGCAACACTTTTTGCACACTAAAATTTTAGGATACACGATGTGTTTAGTTCCATCTGATATTGGCATCAATTTGTATTAGTCTTCAGGATTTCCTGTTCTAGAGAGACCAACATATTCGACATCTATGCCAAAATAATATAAGACCGTATTGGGGCGGCCTGGAATACTAACCAGAATCTCATTTCGTGTCTAGTGTCGTAAAATGCGACAAAAGTGAGCTCCCAACATGGCGGTAGGGCTGCGCATAAGGACTATACCTATTGTTAATTATATTTTCAGTCATTGAAATTATTTCATTATTATTATGTTTCCGTTTACCCGGGTGGTTACCATCCCCTTACGTGTCGCCACCATACAGCTCATCGTGTTCCAGTTGGGGCTTTGTGAGCCAGAACTTTCTTTTCTCCCTCTTCTTCATTGTCCGACAATGCATCGATAATGCCTTTGCCGTTACTGATGTCCATAGGCGACAGTGACCACTTACTATTAGGTGGCAGGTCTGCTCGTTTCTCAGATATTTACATAAAAAACCTCCATTTAAACCTTCAGTGCATGAATAAAATCGCCATTCTATTGAATATCTCGTAAATGCTGATTTTCATTTGTTTTTTTTTTTTGTATTTTTATTAAATAATCTAACAGCTAAAGGTTTGCCAATTGATGTTGAATTTCCCAAAAAAAAATTCTCAATACTTACGTAGACCCCAAAACCTCATATTTCTAGCATCAGCAGTTTCAGCATTGATAAATCAGTGATGTGAAAAAGGTGTTCCTCTTTATAATAGTAGCATAGATTAAATATAATAAAACCACGCCATATTATTATTATCATCTTCTACATAACGCGTTTTAGTAGACATTTGCTAGATATAACGTTTAACCAGATATTATGCTTTTAGTTTGTATAAAAGTACTTTTTAGAAAGCTTTAACTTTTGTGTTACTATTACATAAGCATTACATACACAAATTCGTTAAAAAAGAACGATGCACTCAAAAAGAAAACCACTTTCGATTTTCCATTCATTCAAACCGTCTAGGGGCTACAAACTCAAGACAAACAAATAGAACCGGCCATTCATAAGCCGAGCGTTCCCGAGGGGCCGGACCGGTCGCCCACCAACTCTCTTAGCACTTGGAAATTTCATTTGGAAACTGTACGTGTTGCCGCTTCTAAATGGATCCTTTTCCGGTAGCCTGCGATTTAGACGCCGATGAATTCGTTCCAACTTATCTCGACGAAAGCCCACTACAATAGGTGAGAGCTCGTTGCTGCTGAATTGAAATTACGTCCATTCCACATTCACGCTACGTCGGGCAAATAGAAAAATATCCGATGTGAGCGATCCAATCTCGCAAACTACGCCAATCGGGAACGACAAGCACCCGGCGCCCCCGACCTACGTCTTGGATTGCCTTGCCTGGTAATAATAAATTATTTCTACAAGGTCGGTTTCGTTTGGGTCTCATGCATAGAACTATGGTCTGTTAAGCACACATTTGAGATACAGGGAGCATAATGGCGACACTGAAGAAGGTAATTCCATGGAGGCGACACGACAACGTTCATACGCCAGTTCCGAGAACAATAACCGTATCACCCTTTGTTCCAACACGTAGCGTGACAACTGATGGACACGTGCGTCAGTGTTGTAGTATCGCGTAAAAGATCTTGATCTGTTTGCACACGGCGAGGTCAACGAGTGAATTACAATCAGCCACTCGAATCACTGCAAAGTATACAAATGTATACACAAAGTGGCGAAACGAAAGTGATGAAGCGAGCACAGAAAAGGAACACTGACTCAGGCGCGTACGCGCGTAGGAAGATAATAAGCCGAGGTTTCCGAGTTTCGTTTCCATTCAAGCCTTGTTGCTAAGCGAACTAAAATTATTTATAATCTGTATTTAAAAATCGACAGTAAGTCAATACTCGAATTCGTAATCGTTAAAGTATATTTCTATGTGCGCTTCCGTACTTTAGCGTGAACCATAAGCCATCGATTACACGTCTTGGTTGTTATCGATAGACAGTAGATGACCGTAAAGGTTAATTCATCACAGGCCTTCGATCGAGCAATAATTATCTACGTTTGTACTGCATCCAAAACGCGCTGGAACAAATGCTAGAAAATGCTCCAAGCGTTGTTCATAAGTAGTTACTAGAACCCTTAATGGAACTATCAATGGATTCAAGACCATTTACGTTGGAATTATAAGAAAGCAATAATCGCCCTTTTTGAAACCTTAATACGTACACACAATATTTTGATCGAGATTCTTTAAATTCTAAGAACTGATTAAATAAAATCACTCAATGAATGTCACTCAATCCATTTTTAGGATTAGCGGAAACCTACAAACAGCAACAATAAACAATGAATTTTTGCTAATCCAAAATAACTGTCTTAGGCAATCTAGCTGGCTTATCTGCAGAATAAATCTACAGCATTGAAAACAAAGCATAAAGCAAACCATCTGCAAGCCGTAAGATTTCTTCCGGAGCGGGCTGCAAAGGCATAATTATTACTAACGAATACCCTTTTGTTGCATTCTTTTACTATAATGGAACAGCCGCAGTGCCTAAGCTGACTGCACGCAAATGCAAAAATATCGCAGTTTAAATGCGCTATGCATACGTTTAACAGTGACTCATTCAAGTTGCCGCTGCCTTGTAGTTCCTGGCTCAATGTGATTTTTTTTTAATACGTACTTCACAGCACCTATGTAACTTTTCCAAATGGGAATAATATAAAGTAATAATTTACTATAGTTTCTTCTAAACACGCAAGTTTGACAAGAACAAACCTTACGAACAAATATCTGTCATCTCTTATAATTGCACGGAATAAGGTGTTAATTTGTTTTCTTAATGCAGTGATAATTAATTAATAAACGTGCATTTAATCAAACCAATCACTAAATAGATTTGATCCTATGTTGATTAATAATTAGTCACCGTCTCCAGCAATGAACACTTAATTATTATAAATGATGAAGCCCTATCCACGTTATTTTGCACCTCAACGTTACACTGTGAAATATTAAATGTTATGGTGACATTGAATACCAAGTGACATCAGCGCTAATTCCGTATTGCAATTGTAGAACAAATATATTTTTTTTGTACATCCTACTATAAACGTTGATGACATAAATACAACTATCACGTCATTTCCTTCCTTATTTAATCAAACTTACCTATGGGCTACGAAAAACAAACGGTGTAATTCAAAAAATCGGGTGGAACTGATGAATACATCTATAGGCATAGTTCCTACTGACACTTGTTCGAAATTCACGAGAAAGAGGTTCATACTAAAAACCAGTAGCCATGGGTCGTTAGTGACACATGACATAAGCTGAGAAGGAACTTTTTTTAGCTATGAACGTTGTACAGAGACGAGTAGATACATCATTTAGTAATGGTTACATATTGTACAACAATTTTAGCGACAAAATAAATGTTTTCTTCTTCTTTTAAATAAAGGGCAGACGAGCCCCATATTGGTAAGTCGGCTGTAGCCCATGAACATAAATAACACGTCTATTACGTTGCAGAACAATGTTTGTGAAATCACCTAATTATACGTATTAAACGACAAATAACACCGAAGCAAGCAATGTTGTCACGTGCTAAGTTGCTCTGTTTCGCCACCGATTTTGTCCGAGGCGGACGGCGCGCGTACCGATTTGTAAACCATGCATGATTACAGAATCCACTTAGAGGGTAACAGTCTCATTTAGTCGTTTCAGTGTTCGTTACACATTGAAATAGCTGGATGGTTAGATGTGTATAATGTTTGTTTCCAGCAAGAAGCGTGGAAGATAGTTCGTATTACTAATATTTATTGCGTCAATACTATTTGTTATCAAATTATTTATTGTATAAAATACAAAATATATATACGTAGTAAATTCATAAATAACAATACTTGTACAAAGACTTCAAGTTGGCGTAACTTGATTGGAGGCGATAACTAAATTAAGAAAAAGTAATAAATATTACCAAATAGTAGTGTCACTACCTGAACCTTTTGTTAAAATATAGTTTCGATATAAAGAGCATTTTGTGACCAATCAATAAATAATAAACCTTCATTCCTTCAAGCGCGGATACGATGAATCAGTTGTTGAAAGTTCACGTATCCGATTTGGGTGAGACCTACGTCGACTGTTTGGTACAGCTTGTATAGAATGCGAACTCTGTAAAGTTTCCTTATTCATGGGTACTGTAAATCACGAGGCCACCCACGTGGTCGCTCGTGCATTACGCGACATCTGTGCTCTGTGCAAGTGAACTTTTCTATTATTTATCCGCACTGTCCTTAAACGACAAGTACAATAAACAGCACTGTACAGATTTTTTAAATACAAATTTAAAGGTATTAATAATAAATTGATAGGTATTATTTAAAACAAGTAATTTAATCATTTGATTAACAGTAAGTAAGACTTTCGAGTGCCTTTTCACCGTCTTATCAACATCGCAATGGGTATTATAATTGTGATAATGCTATCGATAAATATCATTGTAAAAAACTGGCTGTAGGAGAACATTAGCAGGAAACAAAACACCTTCCACATTTCTGTTAGAGATACTTCTGATAGATTTTATAATGAATGAGTTTTATATTATGTCATACTTATAAGTATACCAATATATAGCTAGACCGTGAACATAATTATATTCAATATTCGGTTTCCAAAACACTATCTCGTATTTCTTCTTTATTGGCCGACAATTCCAAACGTGGTTCCTTTTATATTGGTTTTCATGACCGGCGATAACCATTTACCATCACGTAACTCTCTCACACCACTTAAATTTAAAACAAAATATTTCTATTCTTCGAGAACATTCGATAACAACAACTTACTTTACATACCTACGGGTTCAAGACATCGTAAAATGCAAACTCTTAATGCATATAAAATAATTTAAGTACAGAAAGAAGTACGATTATAAAGTAGCTCGTTGAAAAGGCCAACTTGTAATTCAAATGCCGTATAATATTGGCAATATCGTTCAGTATTCAGTAATACGTTCAGCGTGAAATGTCGTGTGATAAAAATTATCCAGCCACGGTCCCCATGGAACAACGGCACGTACGTGGGGAAGTGCGATATAATCGCGAATGTGCAAAATGTTCATCACCCTACATTACCGTTATAACGTAATGTAATAACAATGGTTTTATATATCATTGAACATGTTTGGAAACAGATATCTACCGCATTATGACTATTATGAGATGTATTTTTATCGGTTCGGTTCTATTTAACAGAACATAATTCAACAACAACATTAACAAAGATAAATTCCATCATATTTTTTTCTCGCAGATGCAATGTAGACATTTTAACTTGATAACAATGTATTTCCGCAAGGTAACGCCTTAAACTATCACTACATAGTATAAAACAAAGTAGCTTTATCTGTCACTATATCCCTATGTATGCTTAAATCTTAAAAACTACGCAACGGATTTTGATGCGTTTTTTTATTGGATAGAGTGATTGAAGAGGAAGGTTTATATGTATAATACGTTCACAGTTTTTCTGTAGTGTATCTAGTATGAGCATTGCACCCGTGCGAAGCCGGCACGGGTCGCTAGTTAACTATAAATAATTCTAAATTATAAGAAACAATATAAGGTTATAAACAACAATCAATCGAACGCAGTCGTTTAAAACCGGCTGTTTCGTTCTCAAATATATTCTCGAATGTGCAGCTATATTGTACTCGGTCGTAACGAGATAGTGAAGTCGCCGACGTGTCTGTCAAGTGGCACATTCCCCCAACTTAGAACCGCTTGTGTACTCCTCGTTCACTACGCGTTATTCAAAAAGGCTCCTCGGGAACGACTGGTGCGTTAACAACAGTGCGTAGTTGCTTGTACTCATTAGTAGTTTAGTTAACTCAACATTTCACTCTACTTTTTTACTCGACTCACGTCAAACCTGACGTATATTTCTGTTTACTACATGCAGTTATATGTTCTGTGGTTTCATATAACTCCTGAAGTTTTAGACAATGTGTTAAGTTTCATTTCAGCAAACTCAATGTAACAAATCTGTAAATCAATGTGGCATGTGCATGCCATATATTTCAGTAAAACTATTAAAAGATGTTTTAACATTATTATCCTATAATAATGGATGTTAGAATTATTTGTTAGTCTCTGTGTTTGTTCTTGTTAATCTCACAAATGTCTAAACCAATGTATATGTGGTTTTCACTTATATTACTGTTGTAAATATAGAGTAACATTTAGTGTTTATTTTATTTCACAATTAGTTCACAAAGTAGAAAAGATACAAAATAAC
The DNA here is from genome assembly GCA_018248895.1 of Carystus phorcus. Lineage (NCBI taxonomy): Eukaryota > Metazoa > Arthropoda > Insecta > Lepidoptera > Hesperiidae > Carystus > Carystus phorcus. Next base: position 24,847 of record DWJN01000186.1, read on the forward strand.
TAAATGAAACCGACAAAACACATTTTAATACAGGATAGGTTTTCCGAAGCGAAGCTTATAAGTTACTGTTTTAATAGTTGTTAACTTGAGACTTGTTCGTCAGTTTATGTATAGAATAAATTCACCAGGTGTTACAAATTTTACTAGTACAATGTTAACAGATAAAATACGATCATAGTATAGCGAGATAAGGCTGTTATTTCTCCTAAGTATCACATCAATCAGCTGATAAGATAATATCGGGTTATGATTTATCGTTATAGTGAACTACATAATGAAACAAAATAACAGTTACAAAATGTGTTATTTGAAATAACGTAGCCTAATAAAGAAACTAGTGGTAGTAATGAGACAACAGCTGAAAAACTAAATCCGTAAATGCTCAGTCAAAACGTAACGAGCTGAAAAGAGCCGTTAGTGTTTCCGTTCTGCGGCACTTCTTTTGGACTGATAACAAAGCGAGATTAACTCGGCGGCGAACGGTATAAAAATACAACAGATAATAATGATGATGATAAAAGAACGAGTTCGTTTTCACCGGAGAATTTCAATGAGAACAAGAAAGTTCGTACACACAATAGATCCGTCCTTATTCAAATCTTTTTAGGGTTACTCTCTGCAAGTAATCATAAAACAGTACCGTTATACGATTAAACAAGTGCAAGTCTATACCTACATCTGACAAACCTTATATTCTTCGAAATACGACATACATATATAAAAAATTCGACAACCTAATAAGTGATGCATGCCATTAAAAAGTTAATTTCGGGCTTTAAGCAATAATTGAAACAAAAATAGTACTACTTTTGTAAACATAAAATATAGATTACAAATTGGTATTGTCCAAAAGCTAGCCAATGCCGCAAAAATTCCATTCGTTTTAGAAACATCAATAAATAATTACGCCATGTTTTTTACATTGTTTTTTACAGTTTCTGAATAAAAACATAATTTGAAATTTCAAATTTGTAAATACCATTCTGTAAGCACGTGCCATTCAAATACCACCCGTGAAACTCCTGCTGAAACGCAGCGGGCCCGCTACGGGACGCCATACGCCCCGTGGAGACGTTGCTATATTGTTTACGGCATAGCATCCTATAATGACATAGACTTCAGCACAAAGACTATTTAACTAGACATTTAATTAGAAATGAACACTGATTACATTTTCACAATTCTTCGAATAATCAATAGCACGGGGTAGAAAGGTGAAAGAAAATACCAGATAAAGAAGCTAAATTAGTAAGTTCAAACTTCAATGTTTGACTATGTTTTTATCGACAGCAACGGAAACGGAATTTTAGTGATTGAATAAGACATATAAAAGAATGTCGATTAAAGTAAACCTACAACTAAAGATTGTAACGTCCTAATAAAACGTCGTAACGTCGTATTTCTCGTATGTATAGTATTAAGAAAATCAAGAGTTGTACGTTAAAAATTTCCAAGTATTGGTTTCACATCAGAGTAAGGTACTGCCATGTAGATCCCACCAAAGAATAGGTCCTTTAAAAACGTTCTACACATTCTGGAGACTATAGAGTGCTTAATTACAGGCGTTCAGTTGACGCAGTCCAATATGTTAATGTGCGAACAGATCAAACTATTCATGAGGTCTCTGTATAAATTATTATTTTCCTGGTAAGTCTATGATAAATTAAGAATAGCTATGTATTTGCTTTAGTTTTCTCGAGAGGAAATTAAAAATTCCAACGCAACAAAGTCGTGACACGGCCAAAGCAGACTTATTCTACAGGTTAATATCGTACTAAAATTTGAAAGACTATTTTATTGTAATATTGTTTTGTTTCGCAAATATTATTTACATAGACGACGAATTTAGATGTGACAGAAAAGAATCGCGACCGATGTTTATTCTGTGGATACTAACCATTTGAGCCACTTTGCACTTTTAATTATTTGATTATCAAATGATTCCGATGACAAAATATATTGTTGTCATTACTAAACACTTCGTGATCATTTGTTTCATATTCTCTTCAGTTTACATAGGAAGGTTATATAACTGCGTCGAGACATCCCTACAACAAAGGATTTCAGCGGCTGAACGAGCCACATGCCCACATTGCCTATTGAATAGGCACCTATTTAACTATTCAGCGCACCGACAGCGTACCAGGTAAAGCAATTATGATATACATATTCACAGTGTCGCCCCTTGAATAGATTAGACAGCACGCGGTATTAAGACTTCGATTAGTTTAACAGGTTAAGCTCGATACCTATTCGTAATAATGAAACGATATTCAAATTAAACGATATTGGGTAAATTTTGATATAGGCAATTATATCGAACATTTATTTGCAAATTGTATTAGCCAATTGTTTAATTGTGTTCAGTCCTAATGGATAGTTGTGAATGTAATAAGTTTCAAATACTCGTATTTGTTAAGATTTTAGACTATTTTAACGAGAAGTCCAATTACGTTAACTTGTTAGTTACGTAAACTTTGTAACAAAGAATGTTACCCATATGAAATGTAAAAGTATTAAATAATTCTTGTTGATAGTTATAATTATTTCTTTTTGGGTTTTGCATCTGCGCCGGATGGTTTTAAACGTGAATATTTTACGTGACACGACGCTGGTTGATTTTAGTACTGGGGTTACCGAACGCCTTTCACAAATTGAAGTTGCAACGTAGTCTAACAAAGATTCAGATGCTATGTAACCATACCATATATTAACGTAAGGACGGACCATGGCAACATAAAATACGAATGAGATCTATCAGTCACTTGCTTATTTTATAATAATGTTGGAGAACCGACGCCATGATTGAAATTAATCTTGCGTCAATTGCGACAACTGGATATTTTTCTAACGGAACCAAACTTATCCTATCTACTCTTTGACATAAGAAATTAACTTTTCGAGTAACACTGACAATGAGATCGTGAAGTTCTAGCTAAACAACTGTCACAATTTATAACAATTATGTATTATTTATTAGCAATTTTAATCAACACTTCCTTTAAAAATGCCTCAGTTGGATTAAATGACGTAAACATCGAGATGGCGCTGTTGGATTCCATTGAAACAATGTTGAAAAATGCTTGGAAGAATAGATTAGTTCTATTTGAGCAGTGAAACTGAACGGTTGTCTCCGGTGTGAATTTCGTTGTCTCCGTTGCTGTGTTTCTGCCATTTAAATAGAGTAAGTTTTGCAGTTGGTGTTTCTAAGTTAAATTCAGATGAAAATTATAAGTGTTCATTTAATGAATATTGTTGTTGAACTACCTGTGTTTTCTTAATAAAACTATACCTTATTCAAAACGATGCTCATTTAAATTCTTGACAAAATTGTCAGTAACGATGCACGAGATGAATTACCCCGCTGTTGGTTCGCCCACGCCATCTGCGATCGACACGCTTTACGTTGCGAGAGTCCACCCGCCAACAACTACAGCTATTGAGCAAGTCTGTCTCGGTGGCTGTGAAACTGTTCTTTGGTAATATTCAAATTCAAATAGATATCAACTTTTCAGTATTGAAATATATTATAACTAGATAATACTCTTAGAATATTTGAAGCCTGTGTAGATGGAATTCAGTGAATCTTCATAAGATTTTTACATAGCACCAAAATTACAAAAATCTGAGAAGCAATTAACGAAGCAAATAATATCATACGTACACAGCACACTACACGTAGCTTTTACGAATATGAAAGAAAAAATTGTCACAGTTGCAATAACAGTGAAATTACATTACGCCACATTTCGATTACAGGAGCTACGTCGCACTGATATTCGCATATCAAACACGACATTCGTTAGATTCGTGAGTGGTGTGCGTAATGAAAAACGAACGGAAACATATTGGAAGTGTCTGTCAAAGCTGTATGTTTGCTGCGCAACGTGCCGAGACACGAATCCAATAGCGCTGACGTCAAATCAATATGTACATAAACATTTTGGAATGCAAGACTATATAAAACATATAAA
>DWJN01000187.1:0-28813 GCA_018248895.1 Carystus phorcus
TCAAATCGGTTCAGTAGTTCCTGAGATTAGCCCGTTCAAACAATCAAACAAACTCTTCAGCTTTATATTATTAGTATAGATGTAAAGATATAAGCGTACTACATACATACATAGGTGCACGCTTGCGTCGATTCCATTTGCCCAGTTCGCTAGTTGACGAAGGTGCGTGACGTTGGTAACGCTCAACGTGGAAAGCAACGATACTCTATTATTAGTTTATAGTAGTAATAGAATAGTAAATTACTAGTATATAATTATTGTATAGTAAGTAATAGCATCAGGTGTTACTTTGCGGAGAAACATTGCTATTAAGTAGACTATAACTAACATAGTATTCTGTTTAATAAAAAAATAGCTGCGAATTTTGCCAAATTAATCCTGATAAAGTAACATGATCTAGTTTAAATTTCAAACATTCGACGGTTTCTCGTGTCCGCTCGTTCACAAACATTAAGCCAGTAGACGAAGCATTACGTTGCTGTTTTTCTTCACCTTTGATTCTTATTGTAACGTATTTCACCCAATACGTCATCACGTGCGATGACCCTAACTGTATAACTAATTATCAACTTGAACCTATTTTAAATTCGGTTGTCATGACTTGACAAATCATTATTCTCGGCCAATTTTCTAGTCCTAGGTACAAAAAAATAAAATACTATAAAAATATAACTATTGTATATTTTCACGCCTTTTTAACCTATACGTAGGACAACATTACGAGAAACATTTAGGTATTAAACACAAGTAAAAATATATAAAAAGCCTGATAAAATCAAGTAAGCCACGTTACAGCAGTTACTAGGCAGGTCCGGTTATTACTTTTAATACAGTACTGTCGTATAACAATAAATATCGACCTTTCGTTAGACGCTACTCGCGCCCGTTCATCTTATAGTATGTGATACATCATTCATCTCTTTTTCACCCCTTTGAATCAGCACTACACTACGATTGAACCGTTCGTTCTCAGCAATGGCCCTTTGTGCGTTATTAAGCTTGTTGCATTGTTTGTGAAAGATACGCTCGGACCAACGGGACCAAACGTGTTTATTTTTTTACATGGTTTGTTTAGCCCTGGTAAAAGCAAAAGGCTAACGCAATTTAGTGATTTTAAATCGAGAAGGTAACTTTTACATTGTTCTTGTAATATCTGGCTTTATTCAGATTCTTTTTTTTTTATCGGATTCGCCCGATTAGTTTCGGACTTATACGAGGTCCTAACTCTAGAACTCTTGATTAATGATAATAAAGCAGGATATAAGTACATGGACAATGTACTCAGACACTCAAAAATCGTTTAATATTAAAATTTTTATATTATTAAAATCTTTTATATTGTTCTCTTTAGTGGCGGTGAAATTACTAATAAATGATCAATTGCATATTTAATAACTGTATTGACAATCTGCGTGCAAAATGTAAGTCTTAATCAGTAGTAGGTGTATAACCAAATAGAAGATAAGGAATTGAATATGCCTAATATTATTTTTTACTTGTTATAAAGACGTTATGACATCATAAACTACGCATCCGCCTACCCGCAAAAACACATTTTCCATAATCATATGCTAAAGCATGCTTGAACTCAGTTGAACGAAAACACTTGGACGTAATTATAAATTAGCATATTTTTCAATTATTTATAAACGACGCGCAATTTACTTACAAAATGTGGTACTGGTCGTTGAATATGTATGAAACTACCTTGTGATGTAAATGCTGTACTGTGTATCGGCGAGTGGTCGCAGCGTTCTGATAGCGACCGTCGCGTAACGAGCCATCCACTGATAGCCTTATCGCCTGCATTAGCGTCGACACCGTTCTATCTTGTTTATTTTAACACAATAATAATTAAGCACCCATTTGTGGTACGCTCATACGAAAAATTATGTATCGTGTTAAATTATTAACGATTATGCCAAGTACACAAGTATTATGAGTACCTTCGAATACAGCAACCGGTAAGACTGATATTAATCGCAATTGCTTTCTCCATTAAGTTAAATTTCTGTTAAGTGATTTATAAATATTGATTTTGTAATTAAATACCGCTTAAGAGCCGCGGTGATTGGATTCTTAATGTGCGGGTTATTATGTTTTGAAAAAGAGGTTATAATAGCAAAGTTATTTTACAACAGTAGATGGGATGTAGACTGGATGTTGTTATTGTGCGATATCTGTTTTGTTTCATTTATTATTGTTATTTGCAAGGATGTATAACAAATCATCTGAAACGAACTGACCCTGAAGGAACACTGTCCTTAAATATAAGGACTAACAATGAACAAACGCTAAATGTATGTATGACTGAACGAGAGGATCGATCATAACCAAAGGATCAAATGAATGGACCAATAGAGTATTAGTATCGAAAGAGTTGCGACCTTGTTGTAATTTTACATGTACCTACATAACAATTTCAACTTTAGATAATTGTAGTTCGCATGTACGATGAACCGTAATTTTACGTAACTGTATATCGATTAACTTAATTCTATTGAAGTACCTATACATACGTTTCTTGTTTATAGGACGTTAAGTAGTAAATTTGTCACATAAGTCGTGTTTTGTTTTTGAGTAGGTAGTGCCGATGGATTTCCAATAATACCTATTGTTTAGAATGCGTTGTCATTCCTTTTAACTTGAGTATATTAGTTAACACCTGTGCATATACGAGAATCGCAAAATTAATTACTACAAAACAGCCTACAGCGGCATAAACAAGAAAGTTAAGGTATTTAATTTAATTTTACTGTCTCGCCGCGTCGTTATTTTCCGTTAAATATTCACTATCGGTATTCATAATTGTTTTAATTGTTAATATACCTAAATGGTATTTGATTAACATGTTTATTATTAATCGAATATTATTTTTGTTTGAGCATAAACCCGGCTGACAATCAATTCTATTTTTAAATACCTCTTTGAAATATAAACAATCGATGTTTGGAAGAATATTATTTTATGCTAAAATTTAAAGATATAACGGCGAGATCGTCATTGTATTTAATATGGAGAAGGCAACCTATCTGTAGTTATGTTGAACTTACCTACGTTCCTTATTTCGAAGAACTGTGATGAAGTTATTTAATAACCGTTATTTACGCTTAATATTTCTTGGGTAGTATTAAAACGAGTGACAGTAAATAAAAATTTTAAGTGAAAAAAATAATTAATTTACTTTATTGTACCTATTACTAAAATAACTAAGTGAGTGACTGACTGCGAGTGACGAAAAATCAACAGAACAGCAACTTACGACTATTAAGTTGAGTTACTTAAAATACAAAAATTCTAACCTAACCTAACCTACTCTCCGTATTTCCAGTCGCTCACTTAGTAATGTAGTCGCACACTTAGTTAATTTTTAGCTTACTCAAATTCATACCGATCAAGTTATTAAAACAGTAGGTATGTCATCATCAGTCGCTAAGTTTTTTTTTATTTGATCGTTTTATAATTCCCCATAGTTTTTAGCCAAATATGATATCCTGATTTACATTCAGAATATACTGTTATAGTGAAGAACCACAATAGAAGTAAGAGATGTATGTATGTGGTCGGGTTACGTAATGGTTAGGGAAGCTTTGATCGACTATACAAATGAATTGTTCTGGCCTCTATAGATAATTTTCCAATTTTAAACGTAGAATTCGTTGATATCTTTCTATTACATGTGGATAGTTCTTTTAGTAGTACTTGCATTTTATAGGGCACATCATTGATATAGCTATTGAATCGATGAATTTGTTAACTGTACGCGTGTTAACTAACCTGTAGAATTATTAAGTTTAAGTTGTAAGATTGTTATTTGTTTAGTTGTGCTAATTTCAATAAGAATCTATCGTTTTCAGCAAAAGCTTTTTCGATATCTATTAAAGAGAAAAGGCAACAACGTGTGATATACTAACTATATAGAGTAAAATAAATACGAATGTATTAAGCCTGCCTTCAACCCATTAATGGCCCACTACTGAGTGCGGGTCTCTCCTCATCACTGAAGAGGTCTAGAGCATACTCCACCACGCTGCTCCAGTGCGGTTTGGTGGAGGGGTTAGTGTCGGATGCTTAACCGCCCGAAGGTCTCCAACATGGCTTGACAACTGCTATGTTCATAGCTACCGGGACCGACGGCTTAACGTGCCCTCCGAAGCACGGAAACGCTCAAGAAATTTTTGCCAATAGCGGTCACTCATCCAGGTACCGACCGCGCCCGCAGTTGCTTAACTTTGTCGATCACATAGGATCGACGCGAGCCGCCGGGCTATGAGCGCTTCAATAGTGTATTAAGAATATATCGATATTGTTGTTTTAAATGCTGTTCTTTTTGTCGTAGATCGCAGTTGGTCGTAGCACTCGGGACCATACGATAGACGTAGACCTGAACTTGGAGGGTCCCGCGGCGAAGGTATCAAGGAAGCAGGCGACGATCCGGCTGAGGAACAGCGGTGACTTCTTCATGTCATCTGAGGGGAAGAGGCCCATCTTCGTGGACGGACGCCCCGTGCTGCAGGGAAACAAAGTAAAACTCAACCACAACAGCGTTATTGACGTGAGTTTGTTACTTATTTAGGTAGTTTTGAAACGTATTGAAATGTAGCTAATGGCGACATTGTAGCAGAGAGGGTGAGGGCGATATCAGGAAATAAAGAAGAGGTAAAAGAGAAAAAATAATCCATATGAGGAAATTTGTGCGAGGTATAGGGAGAGAAAAGAAGAGTTAGTGCAAAAGGGGATAATGTTTGTAACTCATGAGTTTCTTTATAACCTTTACGAGTGAATTGACCACTTCCTCTTTGGTGCGGAAATATATTATAGAAATATAAAGCATTATATATATTACAGAATAAATATAAATGGGCAGCTATTTATATGATGACCCGTCTAGTTTACTAAACTAGTTACTACACGGTTTACTAAAAACATAATGAGAAATAACATGTAAAAGCGTACTCGGTCCGTTGTATAAACGTTTACCGGTGATAGGTGCACGATGTTCACGCCGCCCTATAATTCCATGAACATGATGGGTCGGTTCACTTTCTACGGCTTTGACACAGTGCGGCGCGGTCGAGGCCGCGGTTCAGTGAGCACGGTGTTCAGAAACGTTATACACAGGACGGCTCGCCCTCGCCTAGTTACAGACTGCTGAAAGTATATTGAAGTTGAGGATAATTTTTGCCTTTAAACTTTTTTTTATGTAACTAGCCGACAAATTCGCACTCGTAAGCGGCCATCTATTAATTACGTCACAGGTTAATTTGGCGGGAGAGGGTCGAAGTGTGATATTGTGGGACAAAGGGGTGGAAGAGGTCCTAAATTTCGTGACGTCACAGTTAACGAATGAAATTAACGAACGTTGACTTTTAACTTTGTTAATTTTATTAAAATATAATTACTTCTAGATGTTCAGTTAAAAATTATGTGACGTAATTTATTATGGATGGCCCCTAAGTTGTCATCGTCACTTATGGGAAGAAAGAAGAGAGAATTTTTTATATTCACTCAGTGCGGTTTTGATATTAAGTTTCCTAGCATCACAATTTTACCGAATTGCAAATTAAACTCCAACTACACAACTTGAATTTCATTGTAAAATAAAAGGTCGTGTATTGATTTGGATATTGTTTTGTTTCTACAGATTGCCGGCCTCCGCTTTGTGTTTCTCATAAACCAAGATCTCATCAGCGCCATTCGCCAGGAAGCTGTTAAAGTTAATATACCCGTGTGACCCGTTATATAAATAAAGAGCTTTAAGTAAATAAAAATCAACTTTTTATTCAGAACACATTTATTTGGTCAATATATGAACGGTTCTCAAAATTAGGTACCACTCAAAAACAGTTTGAATCCCATTAAAGTAGGTATCAACTGTGTTACACTACAGGACACATGTGTAGGATTTACGTTAATTTATTATAATAATAACCTCTATCAGAAAACACTATCACGTGCAGTACTGGCATAAAAAGATATGTTTAACATTAAACGAAGAAACAAATTGTTACTATAGACTATTAATAATCAATAAAAAATATTTTCCGTAACCCTTAAGTCAACAGTGCTTAACTACGAAAGTATATCACTAAATCACTTATATCTTTAACAATGGCCAACAAAGTGCAGAAAGAATAAACTCAACAATCCACTCAAGAGTGCATAACAAACGTTCATTGTATCATTAACTTGAAATAAAATATCATTAAAAATTAAACCTTAGTAAAGTTCAGCCTCAAAATATTCTGGAATAACCCATATTTGAATAGTAAACACACAGAATAACACGCCACGAAAGCTTCGTAATCACTAAAATAGGTGACACTTTGTACATCCCACAATCAAGCACGGCACTCCGTCACCTTATCTTATTTTACCCACCTTATCTTAACTTTATCCTTATAATTTATAACACAATAAATAAACAGTCCAATCATATAACGTAATGTTTAACGTGCTTCCTTTTAAATGGTTTTCAGTGAACTTATAGTAAACTACGAAGGCAGCACTTGCTAAAACATAAAAGCACATATTTGGTATATATTTTACATAACACCCTGTATATAATATAAAAATAGTGTATTATTTTTATATGGTTTATTAGGCACAATCATGCAAGAGACACTTGAGATCAGTAGATACTCTTTCAATTTCTCTGTCGGAAGCTTATATGGTATCTACTTTGGTATATTTATGGAACGTAATTATTATAACATCATGTATATTACTAATATTTACTAAAGGACAATTTTATGCTTACACTCAAATAATGCTCAGGTTAAACGAACAACTGTTTACATAGGATATTTCGCAAACATCATCATTTGAACAAAGTTAACATAGTTTGGTGGTACTAGCACAGAACTTTTTTCTGTTTTTCAATAAGCAAATATTACACAATCAAATCGTAATGACAAAAACTGCCAATACCTGTATCGTATGTTTATAATTATTATACTAAGCAAACTATACTATTACAGGAAGAACATATAGGTACTTCGTCATATAGTTTACTTTTATCTCACAATCATTTCATGGTAGTAAAACGTACCCTGACATCAAAAAAATAGTGGCGTAGCGTAAAGGCACTATTTATAAGTCATAAATTTTCAATACATGTGTCGCAAATAATTTGTAAAACTACTCAGGCACTTCGTGTTGACGATGTTTATAAAAATAAACAATATATACGTACTCACAATAAAATTCTTTGTCTTCATAACATGTAAGCGTTAACTTTGGACCTCAAATGTAGGATAATTATAAAAACGCGAGTTTGATATGAGCTTTCCGAACCGGCCCTGAATACATATGTGATTGACAAAGGTTGATCTATCTTCATCCATAAAGTATTTGAAAACCAAGGTTACGCTTTCATATTTTAAAATACATATTATTTCTTTTCGACCATGAACAACATAGTATATAAATATATATTTAATTTGTGAGTATTATTCGTGCTCCTTTTATGATTTAATTTTATGCCTCTAATAAACAGTGTAACTACTCTTTTGCGACCACAATATTATTACACAACAATACAGTAAACGGCATCAAGAATAATATAGATAGTGTATTTAGAATATTTTAGATAAAACCATGTATTTAAATAATACTTAAAATACACTGACGACGGATAAAGTGGTATATTACAAAAGTAGTGCAATCTTTGTACTTCAGACTACATTTTATAAAGTTATTATATTACCCATTTCTCTCTTAATTACATACTTATCTTACATGTGTTTAGAATTTACGTGAGCAATATTAACCATCGCGAATTTACGACGATATGCGACTTAGCGACGACAATAATAAATATTATAACAGTTTCATCATTTCAATAAAATATCCAATATTAAACAAAAACTCGTGTAAATATATCTATTAGCACAGTCCGATCCACACATTATTCTAACGCGGACTCTTACTACGGTTACCACCGACAATATCAATAATAATATCTCTTACAATAACTATGAATTACCATACAGTATTTACATTTTAACATGTATATTTTATTATCAACTAACAAATCTATAATTTGGACAATAAATAGTTAATACACCTGTAATACATTCAACAAAGTGACATTTTATATAATCTTTTCATGGCAGCTTCACAAACAAGTACCACCTAAACTTTTGAACATCGTCGTAACTTAACTGAGTGTCTTAGTACCTCCTCCATCTAGTATCTATGTTTGAGGAATTATCAAAAGGCTAAAATACGCTGAAAATGTCGCTTTGATGTATTACATAGGTACACGAACGGAACAAATACGTACTCATTGGTGCATTTCGTATATTTTACAGGATAAATAAAAATTATAATCACTTAAACGGAATGACCATAATAAAAACTAGTTAATAAAATTTGAAATGTAACAACCAAACAGATGTGTACAAATTGCACTTAAAAATTAAAGTGCAATATGTAAACATTTCTTTATTTATGATCACGTTTGTCTAAAATTTGGCTTTGTGTTATAATAAATTTATTAATATTATTTATAATTACAAAACGAATACTTAATTGGGTAACTAAAAACAACTAAGGTTTAGTTGGAATAAGGAATGTTATTTTATGAGACCGTGTCAGGGTGGGATTTAGGAATAGGCTATATTTATGGCCTTCATTGTAAAATATTTTAATGACGATAGTCAACAACTAACTATGTTTTAACCGAAATGTATATTTAAGATTCCCTGTGGACATACTATCATTTGATTTCGGATGTGATATAACAAATTTTGCATTAGATATGGATTTATATTTTCGAAAATTTTCTGCTAATACAAAAGTTTTCTTCCTATGGCTATAAATAGCCTTGAACTTTTGTTTCAAAGCCATTTTATCCACAAAATTATTTTTCTCTAGAAAAACCCAAGGTTGCCATTTTCTTCCAGTTAGGTCTGGGTTAAATGTTTCCTTAGCTTGAGTGCTAGCATAATGCGCTCCATTTTCGTTTTTCTTTATTATAACTTTAGGTATGGATTGTTTATTTTTTTTATTCTTTATTTTGTGTTTTTTAAATTGAATTTGATCTATACTCATCAAAACGTCCTCGAACTTAGGTTTTGGCTTTGCTTTCTTAAGCATTTCTTGTGGTAAACTTTTAATATATAGTTTACTGCAACTTGTATCTATCTTTGGTTTTTCTTTGGATTTCTTTAATTGTTGTAATTTGTAGAGACTTTGTTTTGGCAATCGGATTTTTACCTTTAGATCATGTATAGTCTCTTTCAAAGGTGGAATATATTTTTGTGCAGCTTTTGTTATTAATGGCCTATGAGAGTGGGTGTGATTTAAACTCGCACTCATCTCATTAACTTCGGAAATTTTTGATCCTTTATAACTTCTTATTTTTAAAAGGATAGCTGGACCCTTTTCTTCCGATGTTGTAGATGATACTTCCGGTGAGCTTGATATTGTATACTTCAATTTTTCATCTTTTTTATAAGCCATATAATTAACACGACTAGATTCACAGGAATGCACAAGACAATCATCGTGTTTTATTAACTCTTTTTCTTCAGACAATTCCTTCAGAGTTAAATCTGGTGAGTCCACATTTGAGTATATTTCTAGTCTTCTTTCTGTTTCTGAAAGGGTTTGTAAATTTTCTTTGTTCCCGTGAACGTCAACAATACTTGGCAGTACTAAAGATTTATCGGGTTTTGAATCATTTACAACCAAAGTATCCAAGGAATTGGACTCCGACAGTATCTTTTCTAAGGACTCATTATCGTAGTACCGATTATACTCCTGTGAAAGCTGAGATTCTCTGTCAATTAGGGTTTGATTCACATTCATTTGTGGAGTTCTAAATAACTTCTCAACTAATTCGGCATCATCATCACACATTTGATGACCATAGATATGTTTCACCTTATTTGTGTGTTCATTTATGTTAATATTAAATACAATATTTGTATTATCACTCTCATCTTCAGATGTTTCTGGGTCTTTTGGAGACGATGGAGCACTAATGACAATATCTTCAGCTATGTCATCGCTAAATACTGTTTCCATACAAGCGACGTCTTCAACCCAAGTTTCTTCAATTGTTCTATCTTCCATGTTTTGTAAAAGTAATTCATTTTCTTCGGAATACAATTCTGGTTCTTCATAAGGATTTTTTTCAGAATCAATTTCAGAAATTATATTGTCTTCTTTGTCACATATTAAGACATTATCTTCATCGTATATATTTGAAGTCAATTCAGATTCTACAGCTTCTTCATTAAAAATTTCGGCAGTGCCTCCGTAACAAATATTTTCAGTGAATTCAGAATTAAAAGTTTCTCCTTCATTACAAATTGCAGTTAAGCATTCATCGGGTATTTCTGTATAACAAATTTTGGGACAAATTTCGTTATCTTGCGCTAGCATGCAATCATTGTCAATTAATATGCAAAACGATACGTTATCGTCATTATAAATTGTAGAAATGGAATTTCTTCGATTACTTTGAATAAAATTTGTAAAATTTTCGTTTAATACCTGAGACTCTATTATTACTTCCGATTCATCAATTTTCACGCGTTTTCTACTGCTCTTAAGATTATTATCAAGGCTTTCTTTCATGTCATCAGTCGCAGATGCGTAGTCTGTGACCGCAGATTCTGATAATGACCTTTTAAGAGTCCTGCTACGTTTATTTGGCAATTGATTCCAAATTAAATGTAAGGGATTACTATTTAGACCGTGATTATTTATTTTGTCAGTAATCTCTATATTATTTTTTAAAGATGAATCATAAGTTTCTTTATCAGAAGATTCGAGAACAGGTAAAGAATCGCAATTTTCCACAACAAAACTTTCAGAGTGAATTTTATCTTCAACATTATTTATCAAAATATCATTTTGGGGCGAATTAGGTAGAGCAGTTGCAGTATTATTAGTGGCACGATCGCAATGCGTATCTTCTGCAGTTGTTTCATATTCCACAATTTCTTTTAAGCTTTCTGATGGGATATTAGTTGTAGTTTCGCAGTCTTCTATACCTATAGTATAGTTACTTGCGATATTAACATCTGATGGCAAGTTAGGTAGAGCTATGGCGATATTATTGGTGGCACTATCACATTGCGTGTCTTCCGCAGTTGTTTCACATTCCACAATTTCTTTTAAGTTTTCTGATGAGATATTAGTAGTTGTTTCAGAATCTTGTCTGTCGATGATACGATTACTTGTCATATTTTTACATTGTAAACCCATACTGAGCTCTTCAAATTGTAATTTATCTGAATCCTTAAATTTTTTTGGTTCTAGGCAATGTCGTTTTCCGTAAAAATAATGACTACCTTTTTTATTTTCATTTTCATGACTTTTTATTGAACCACATAGTCCTTCATCATACATTATAAGGCTCTGGATTCTAGACGAAAACAGTTCCTTTTTAAAAATAAATTCATGTTTGAGCTTATATGGTTCTGCGTCACTATTGAATAATTCTGTAGCTACATTGGTATCAAGTGTAGAAGGTGATATATTAAATTCATTTATTAAGTCTTCAGGGACCTTTTTGATTGCTTGTGTTACAGAAACTGAATCATCGTTTTCAAGGACGTCCATTTGTATATATGAAGTATCTGATGAATCAAAATCATTTATTGCAAAATGTATAATATCATTACTACCACGATGTGAACTGCAGTCTGCATTTGTATTGGTTATTTCTTTTACTGTATGATTTTCGACATTAAGTTCATTTGTAAAAATAACATTCTCATTGCTTTTGCGATCAATAACATTACTATCTGGTTTACTTGGTTGTTTTGGATCAGAAATTTCAATTTCTACCTTTACTGTTTCATTTGACAAAACTTCATTACTTCCAGGTTCAGACGGCACAGTTTCAATACCTTCATCTTTAGAATTATGTAATACTATATTATCAATAGTTTCAGTATCTGAAAGTGTCTGTGAACTATTTTTAAGGAAACATTCTTGACTCAATTCATTATTTTCTTCTTTATCTAACCAAATATTACTTTCATGTACATCTATGTTTTTTACAATATCATGGTCATGTAAATTTTCTATATCCAAATTATTTTTAACTTTACAAAATGGTACAACCATGTCATCTGAATGTTTAACTACGGAAGTATTTAATGGCTGATTTTGTATATCACTGCCTTGTGCACTGACATTTTCAGAAATAACATTATTAGAATTAGTGATATTAGTTGATTGATTTTCACTATGCTGATTTAATAAAGGTAATTCATTATCTGATGTTATTTCTTCCTTAAGTGATGATATATCTGATACTATTTCCTTGGATTTTAAATGGATGATGACTGATTCATGAGTGTGAGGTACTTGATTATCGTCATCAATAGATTGCAACATTATTTTATCATCAATTATTTCAGAACAGGTAATATCATCCAGTGTAGACGATTTTGTTTCCAAAATAGAAATATTATCAGTAACAGCACATTCAAGTTGTGTAGATAAGATCTGGCTACAAAATTTGTCAGTGTCTTTCTGAACAGTTTCATTATCTACGTCAATATTTCTTAAAGCATCATTTAAATTACTCAAACTTCTAATGCTATTACTCTGTGTGTCATCACATTTATTAAGACTAAAATCTAAAGCTGTATCACTAATACTTAATTTGTAGTCATTACAGTTTTCATTGACTATTCCAGATGTTTTATTATCAGAATAGTCTATAGGTTTATCGTTCTCAACAACAATATTTAATGGATTAACTATTTTTTCAATACTAGGCGTATTCACAGATAAGTTATTGACATATTCTTCCTGACTTTTTGTATTTTCTGGATTTTTAATAATAACACTATCAGTTCTATGTAAAGACATATTCAAGGTATCATCTTCGTCGTTAGGAATCAAGTACCTTTTTTGCTTTCTATATTTGCTAAGTTTTGAAACATCCTTTTCTGAATCAGATCCTATATTGGCATGTTCATTGATAAAAGGTTGACAGTCAATTTTACCTTTGCTGTTATGTGTACTCCCACCATTATCTGTATCTAATATCGGGAGATCTCTCACTGACGTCATTTTGTTGTCATTAATAAATTGTTGGTTAATTTCAGGAAAATTTAACTCTATGTCGTTATCCAATCTTGGTAAAGAAGCAAGACACACTCCAGAATTACTCTCCAAATCTTGTAAACAGTAATTTGTTTTTATAGACTCATTTAGATGAGCAGAAGGATATTGATTACTAACCATTTTACAGCTTGTGACACTAGGTGAATTTCTTGAAGAGGAAATATTATTAGTTTCCTCTATCATTTGACATATAGGTGATTTTGTTTTAACAGGATTTGCCACTTTTTCTATTAATCTTTCACCTAATACATTGTGTACTGGTGTGGCTAGTTCAACATTCATCATTTGTGGACTACAAGGTCTAATTTCAAAATTACAGCCAACTTCTTTGTGGATAACTGACTGGCTTATTTTAGCTTCAACATCTAAAGGTGATAGTGGGCGAGCACTGGCACTTGGTGCTTCTACTCCACGTTTAGAAAAACTATTTCTCATTGAAACATGTGAATCTTTTTGTTTTGACTGAGGCGTTAAAGAAAACTGATTCAAACCTGGTGACTCAACCAGCTTTTCATATTGGTTAAGTAGCTCAATGCTGTTATAACCCTTAATATTTTCAGGTAGTTTAGAAATTTTTTGTATATGATCATATTTCCCTAGCTCTTCTTTTGGTACATTAACCAAACCAAGGACATAAAGCTGTTCTTGATTGTTACCTGCCTCATAGCAACCTAAAGAATTACTAGAGTCTCTTTGTTTTAAAGGTTCTTTATTACTATCATTTCCTTCGTCATCCCCTTCATTCCACATTTGTAGAAACTGCCTAACATCAAGACCTTTTTTATCTTTTAAAGCTGTACTGGTGTCTATTTTATGTCCAAATTTATTCATATGAGGCAACATCATTTCTTGTCTTCTGTATATATCATTTGTTATCCTATTAACTCCCGATTCTATACTCCTTATACTAGCTGTAGAGGACTGGCTGGCATATCCACAATCATCTTGTATATTGCCAAGAACCCGTGTAGTATCATTACTTGCATTTGAATCCGAAGGAGATATGGACATTGTTTGAGGTGAAAACTGTAATGGTAATTTACCCAATGGATGTATATTTGCAGAATAATCTATATTTCGATAATGTATAGCATGTTCATATGCTTTCATAGAGCTTTCTCTCCGATACATATGATGTGGAGGAAGTGTATGTATATTAACCGGTGCATATGAAGGATAAATAAGATCAGTTTTAATTGATTGGGGTCGACTCATATCATTTGCAAACATATTTTCAGGATTAGTATAAAATTTGCGAGAATTATTATTTTCAAAATATAATCTGTTTTGTAACATATTTTTTGAAGCAGAATCTGAAACATATGGATATGCTCTATTTTGTAAGCAATTTCCTGGAAGTGGCCCATAAGTAGCAGGCATGTTTTGATTACAAAAGGGTTGATTCAAATTAACTTGTTGGTTGGGAGAGCGCGGATACTTCTCCATGGTAGATATAGGCATTCGTCTTTCTAAATACTTTAGAGGTACTGGAGGATAAACAGAGTATGGGTGTGTGGGTATTGACTTTTGTAGTTCATACTTATGAGGTGGATATGAAACGTGTGGTTGAAATACATTAGGGTAATTTGGAATGTAATCATACCTTGAATGTGGGTTTGGAAGAGGTCTTTCTTTTGTTGTTGGATAAGGCTTGAATCGAATATTGGCTTCATGGAAACGATCTTGGTATACTTGAGGCATTTCTTCATGAACATTCCTGTGCGGCCTTATCATTGATATTGGTCGAGGGCCAGGACAATTGGCATATTCTGAATACTGATACAAATCAGGAGCACCATATGGCCTTAAGGGCCTCACATTAACACCACTGCTTGCCCAACCAGAAGGGAGTACAGGTTGGTTATAGTTATTATTAAGCACAAGTCCATCTGAACTTTTAACTATTTTCGGTTCATTGTTTACAGGACTAACAGTATAAGGCACATCACAATACTTTGATTCAAGAGGCATCAACTTAGGATTCTTCAAACACTGATCTTCACTGTTTTTCACAGACGCAAATGAAGGAGGTACCATGATACGCTGCATGTTTTCTTGAAATGTTTGTCTTGGTGATATGTTTCTTGAAAGTTGGTATTCTGTAGGCTTATGAATATATTCCGGTGGATGGTGGTATATGCTGTCTGTGCACTGCCATGGTTCGACGGGGACTTTTTTTACGTATGCATCATTTGATGACGGAGGCGGCACTACTCTGTCGGGACCTATAACAGCGCACGGTCTCGTGGCCGGTACATCCACTTTAGCCAATGTGTTTGATCCAATATCAAATGGTTTTGAACCATTGGATTGAAATGTAGTGCCGCTCTGGCCGTACTTTGCGTTGACATCATCGTTGTGTGCGCTCAGGTCACCCAGAGCTGATTCTATTCTCAAGTCCTTAGCGTCCATGGCCATTCTTAGGAGAGCTTCCAGTGCAGTGATCCGCTGACATTTTTAATTGTATTGATAAACTTTGGATACGGCTTGATTGAAGTCAGAAGTCAAGATTAAAAGGCATACATCCTGAAATATAAACAAAATACCAAAGGTGTATTTCAATGGCAACTGTCAAAACATTGTGCCACATAGACCATAGTATTAGGTTTGCAATAGAAAGGGCTACTGGCCTGAAGATAATCACTGCAAAAATATTGAATAAATAACGTTACATACCTGTTTCTCCTTTCAATTTATTTGGAATATCAATATTATTTCCAAGGAGACACCGATTTATCACAATCCTACACTGTCGCCCATTTAGGCTTCTAATGTTACCAGCCCATGTTTTTGTTTATTCTAAATATTACCCTTACTAAAATTATTATTTTATTAAAAAATGTAGCTATAATTAGTCCTAATTTAAAGTTTGAAAATTATCTTATATTGAAATAAACAAGTTTTATAATTTAATGTAAAAAGAACACAGTAGTGTTAAATTGCTGCTTACGAAATTTTATTCATTACACTTAATAAATTAATTAAAAGTTTAGGTTTTGTACTTGATGTAAGTTATTATACATACAAATAAAGTTAATTAAATATACATTATTACTCACTGATCTAAGTAAAATAATTCCTTTTAAAAACTTCTGAACGCTAGGATAAATTACGAATATCAATGTCAAATCCGACATTTAGATTTTGACAGTAGGCTGTCATTGTAATCAGTTCACACGTCAGAAAACCGTATAAATGCAAAGCTTTAATACAGTTTGTTTTCCTAGCAGAATTAAATAAATTGTAAAAAACACATTTCTTAATTTCGAAACAATGAAATTTGTATCAATTAGTTTTATTTTATCAGTAATAGTTTCTATTTATGTAATATATACAATATGGACATTAACTGAAATCTTCATACCGCCAGAGTGCAATCGTGGCGAAAAATGTTACGCTTCATATTTAGCCTCAAATCCGGTACAGCACCTTGTTCTTTACACTTCAGTGCAGGAATATCCATATAGAAATGGCATATCTGCAGGAGCAGTTAATAAAGTGCATACTTCCTTAAAATTCGACTATCGGAATTCTGCTACCATGTAAGTATTCTTGGATACAGTTTTGTATAATTTTGAGATCATAAATTAAAAATACGTTAAATATATTTTATTGTTATCCAGGGTAGTGACGTTGAAAATTCCGCGTAAAACCCGTAACAATGGGACGCTATATATGCACGCTGTGCTGCTTGATGAAAAGCGCCTCTATGATGATTTTCAGGACATATTTCGTATGGAAGCCGTCCACTCATTTCCTTTAGTGTCTTACATAGAACCCCAGGCAACTACATTTAATCTTCTTCAGTCAAAGGTTTGAAATATTTTTATAATGAAACAAAATATTAATGCTCGTTTAGAAGCTTATCGCATATCATGCAATTATACACCCTTGGTTGTTGCTTTGGTAGAAAAACTAACAATTATGATATGAACTGTAATTGTTTGTATATTATATGCCACCTAGAAGATGTCTGATATGTAAATTGTGTTTGTGCATTCTAAGGAATTATAACTAGAATATTTGATGAAACAAGTGTTGGCATTGAGTTGTGAAAGTTTTAGTTCATTAATATGATCAACTTTGATCAGTTTCATTTAATCATGACCAAACTCAATTGTTGTTAAATATATATTAATATAATACTTATGTTAAATAAAATTCATATAGCAAATGTTATTAAATAACACTTTTCTGTCATCAATTTATTTTCGATATTAATCTTAGTGGTTTATTGCAATAAATTATCTTTAATTGTTAATTCTGAATCTTGAGGTAAATTATTTTTTTCCCAATATTTGTTGTTACCGTATTAATTGAAACTTGTTATAAGTCTGAATGTCAATGAATGTGATTTAAATGTACTTATGTATAAAATGTTCCCATTTCTGTTCTTATCAATAATATTTTTTCACAGGATGAAGGTAGAGAAAGCAAAAAAAGTATTTTGCAGCCCTATGCTCACATAGCTACTGTAGTGCCACTGTCCATTCTAACAGATAACCTGAACCTCCCTCATAAGAAAATCCCTGGGGAATTAATCCCTTACCTGAGGTAATTGTCTACTATCATTGTTAATTTCACATTATAATTACCAAATCTGTGCTCCCAACAATGTAACATGTAGTTTCTTACTATTGTTTAGAAACACTAATCATGTTTTAAACAAATAGTTTGCTAATTTCAAATGCTATATAAAGGATGGTTTTGTTATAGTCATGTTGAGATAACAAAATTTTTAAAATGTCCATTGTTTTAAATTGGTATTGTAATTGTAACTACATAGTTCTGTCCTTCCACACATAAATCAGTTAGAAACCTGTTTTCTACTTATATTCGTCACTTATTAGTTTATACTGAAGGTATGATGTCTTATTCCAATTTATATTTACACTCCTTGCTTTACTTTAAATAATCCATGATAGTTACACACCATCTGTGCTAGCAAATGAGCAGGAAATGACCACTGCTAACCATTGAAGTGTAAGATAAGTGGGCTAATAATGCATCACAGTCAGAAAGAAACTTCATTTACTACATTAAATATAATGAATAATATACTTTGAAGATGGTGGCAATGTACGGAACAAGATTGTTCTGTAAAATTTATACAAATAATTATTTGTTTTTTATTTTAATGTCTTTTTGTTATAACAACCGCTTTTTACTAAAAGCATTATGTATGTATATATGGTACATATACCAAAATATTTTTTTTACAATTTTTGTGTCTCTATTTGTTCTGACTAATTTTGATGGAACATTCAATGGTAGATAGCTAATGTAATAAAGAGTAACTTAGGCTAATTTTATTTAAGAATTATAAAGATTGTAAAATCTGTGAACTAAACGATTTTTTTTGTTAAGTGCTATGTGGACAAGGTCACAGGCAGAGTTAGTAGTATGTAATGCAATTCACATAATAAAATATGTTATAAAAAATTATAGTTCCTGTACCTAAAGATTACACTTAATCTATGTAGAGTTACAAAACAATAATTTTGCTATAACAGAGCTGTAAAATATAATTACTGTTACATATTATATAAGTTTCTTTCGTTTTTTGCAGAGTGAGAAATGATAAATTTTTACCTGTAATACTCCACAATGTGTTGAAATCCCGAATGTCCGATTTGCAACTGCTGAACACTAGCACTTCTGAAGTGAATGTTACTGTGAACGTGTCACCAGCTTCGATGGGCTATCTCCGGCTAGCTTTACATATACGATTAGCCTTTGATCAGCTACACACGCTAGGATTCGGCGGGAAGGATATTGATGATGTTAAAGGAATATTTGCTGACACAAACTTCTACTTGTTATCTGCCACTGTTATGATTGCTAGCTGCCATGTGAGTTTTATTTTATTTAAATAACCTACAAAAAACGTCTCGAGACTTATGTGTAAATGTAAAAACATTTCGAAGTTTAGATGAAAAGTACTAGGTTATTCTAATCTATTGTGTAATTGTCTTTCTGTGTTGTCCATGGCACCCACGACACAGGGTATCCTAGTGTGGGGCTATGAGTGTGTGGCGTTATTTATTTCTTATTTGTCGTCAGTTAATTGTTAATCTTTATTTCTATTTCACTTTTTTATGGTTTACGTTTACATTACTGATGCGTAGTAATGTGTGTTGCTCATATTCATTGGCGATGACTACTTACTATCATACTTATTGCCTTGCTTATTACACGAAAATATTATTATATTAATATATATTATTACGTAAAAAAATATTTTGATATATTCCAGCTGTTGTTCGACTTCTTGGCGTTTAAGAACGATGTGTCGTTCTGGCGTGGCAAGCGCACGCTAGCGGGGCTGTCGACTCGCACGGTGCTGTGGCGCGCTTTCTCGCAGCTCATCATATTCTTGTACCTTCTGGACGAGCAGGCTTCTTTGCTGGTGGTAATACCCACTGGTATCAGTGCTATTATTGAGGTCAGTCAGTCGCGTGACACAAATCTTTACTTTATTTATTCCATTAAATTTAGAATAAACTTTCAAAAACCACATGCATAGCGTCAATTTTAGGCGCAATCTACCTTTTTGTACAATACAATAAATAAAAATCTTTACACACTATATACATTTTCTATTTGGAAATGTAAGGAAATGATTCACAGCTGGATTAAATCTTTGAAGGTGATACAAAAGCCTTCCTAACAAGGACCAAGTTATAAAATATAACACACACACACAGGCGCGCGCGCATGCAAGCACATAGAGAAACAAACACACACACACACACAGAACCTGCTTTTACTTTTTTACTTAAGCTTAATGTAACAGAAGAGTGGAGGCTTCTGACTTTCAACCATTACTAGGAGCGGTTCAAACCCAGTTTATAGATTATATAAGCAAACATTGTTAAAGTAATAATAATAAAGTATAGTGATGTTACTATTCCAGCTGTGGAAGGTAACGAAGGTGTTGCACGTGCGCGCGGCGCTGGTCGGGTGGCGCGTGCGCGTGTGGCGCGAGATGCCGGAGGACGCGGCGGCGCTGACCACGGCGCGGGCCGACGCCGAGGCCATGCTCTACCTGTCCCGACTGCTGTACCCGCTGTGCGTCGCCGGCGCTGTCTACTCATTGATCTACGAGCCGCATAAGAGGTAAAGCTATAAACAAAAGATATTAAAAAAAAAAACTCTGTTGTCGTTTGGCCAAAAGCCCGCGTCAACAGATTTGTATTACCCCAGAAATGGGAGAAATATTCGATACCGATACGAAACTAATAATAATAGCTTTATTTATGTCACATACAAAGTAAAGTAAAGGCGAATTGTCGATTAAAATTACATTAATTAAAAAAAAGATCATTAAAAACAAAAAAAACAAAAATGCTTTTACCCAAAGTTTAAGGACAAAAGATATATTGGTTAATTTAAGACAGAGGTTCTCAGACGTTTTTTCTCATAGACCACTTTCAAAATTTGACCGATTCCGGTGGCTGGCCCAGTATACATTTTTACCGTATACAAAAAATGTGAAGTTTACATCTAACTATGGACTACGTAGTGACTGATTTCCAAACGAGTTTTGTTATGCAAGGCTCTCAAAAAAGTAAAGTTGGCCAATTAAAAAAGTGATTTCATCCAATCCTGTTTGATAATCGAATATTGTTTACGTAAGTAATCCGTGAAGCTTAATGCTCTTGATACAGTATAAGTAATGATATGCGTTTATATTAAATCAAATACAATAACAAACATAAATAACAAAACTGTGACTGGACACAAAATAAATATGAGAAAAAATGTGAAATGAAGTAATCATGAAATTGTTCACTAGTTATATTGATTTGTTTATATTGATTTACATTTCAAATTGAATCATGGTAATCAAAATTTATATACACTCGTACGCTATAGCGATATTGCAGTAATAAGTAAAATCCTCCAAGCTATTTGTGGTTCACTACGGGGCACGAGTCTCTCATCACTGAATAGGTTTAGAGCATATTCCTCGCACTGCTTCAGTCAGATGGCGGAAGGGCTAATGGCCAACCCAAGTGTCGGAAGTTTTTAAGGCTCAAAGGCCTCCGAGATGGCTTAACGATTGTTATCTATGATAAAAACCGGGATCAACTTAACGTGCCCTCCGAAGCACAGAAACGTTCAAGAAATGTTTGACACTACCGGTCACTTAAGTACCGTCCGCGCCCGCAGTTGCCTTAGTCAGTGGATCGTTTAGGATCGACGCGAGCCGCCATACTTTAGATTTAATACTTGTGTGGCGACCGCACTACATGTCACGTCAGACTTGAATCATGCTATTGGTGTTTTCTTCAACGATTGGCATATACATGTATAAGTTTCGAACATCATGGGGCTGCTCCCCAGACAAGACACCTCGCCTGGCGATAGATCTCCTTTTGCCAAACTCGTCAACGATGAAATGAGCATCGCGAACAGCGTTGCCTATATTTATTGATTGTCTATCGATATTGTCAAGACTATCAAAACCTCGAAAACTAGTAATTATCCATAGTACTTTCAATAGTATTGTGATGTCAACTATTAATAATTGTATCTATTTAGATACATTGTCTCACAAACACGGACAGAGGGGGTAACGGTCAACCGTCAGTCGAGTAGAGAACTCGGTACAGTTTAGACGCGCGCCCGCGTTCGTTTTGGTGTTGTGATGAGCCAGTGATAGCGAAGTGAAGCTGTAGGGTGTTCCCCTGGCGAATACCATTCGACACAGGACACTACGATAATGAAATATCGATAGTTGGCCATCATGAACCGTGAGCTGCATGCATCAGAGTTTATATCCCAACAGCTGGTACTCGTGGGCGTTGCGCAACGTGGTGAACGGTGTGTACGCGTTCGGGTTCCTGTTCATGTTGCCGCAGCTGTTCGTCAACTACCGGCTGCGGTCGGTGGCGGCGCTGCCGTGGCGCGCCTTCATGTACAAGGCGTTCAACACGTTCATCGACGACGTGTTCGCGTTCGTCATCACCATGCCGGTGGCGCACCGCGTCGCCTGCTTCCGGGACGACCTCGTGTTTATCGTTTACTTGTATCAGCGGTGGTGAGTGTGTTTCATTGTTTTGTATACATAGCTCGCGTTGTTGTTGAAACAGTGTAGCAGGTTCTTAAAAGTAGCAATGGTACGCTGGAAGAAATTTCTTACGAGATAAATTTAATAGTCGTAATGTAATTTTTTTGTGTGTTCATGAATAAATAAATAAATAAACGATTTAACTAACCAACTAGACCAGTCGTGACGGTGCTGTTAATTCGTTCGAGTGTATATTACTGAATTCTTCCTAAACAGCCAGCTGTTTATCAAAAGCTACTATACTACTATACTGCTACTATACCGCTTTTGATATAATTTGCGTGTGTTTATAAACCATTTTCGAATCCATTAAGAAATTGGTTTACAATAATTATAGCTACATCGGACAGAAGATGTATTTTTAAGTTGCAGGATAAGATCTGTCGAATATGTCGTATGACTACAAATACGACTCGCGTGGCGTAGTGGTCACCACGCCGGACCGCCGTTCGAACGGTCCTGGGTTTGATTCCCACGAGGCAGAAATTTAAATGAGTTCAAATTTCTGTTCTCGGTCTGTATGTGTTTTTGTCTTCCTGCGTTAATATTACGATATAAGATTGTGTTATTTATGATACCTACGATATAGGGAAGCCTGGTGTGACTGTGTGTAGCGTAATGTTGTTGTAAATGTTCAGGCTATACCCAGTCGATACGTCCCGCGCCGACACTGGAGCGAGTATGGAGGAGGCGTCGGAAGTACCAACAACTACAAAGTCTAAAAAAGACTAAGACATTTGTAACGCGGTGAACATTGTAATAAATCGAGGGTAATTGTTATTGTATTGTTAAAGAAAATCACATTAATTAAATGAGTTTGATGCTTTGCTTGTCTCTATTCTTCCATTTTTATGTTTATAAGTAACAAATTCGTTTTCTCTTGAAAGTAATCGAGGGTAAACATATTGTTCTATTTTAATGTGTTAAAATATCTATATTATTTGCATGAGAGCCAGGCGAATAAGAACTCTATTGGAAATTCATTACGTCTAAACATGTGAACGATATGAACAAGTGACGTCATTATTGTTCGGTGTCACGTGCCTTAAGAGTGATTTAATTGCATTTTGACTATTGAATGTTAATTGAATGTTTTTTGAATTGCTATTATTGAAACTACCATTTTGGGTTATTAATTTTATTTTTCTTAATAAACGCCACATTCTTATTATTAGACTGCCAGTATATAACGGCGGCCCTAAACGGTTGGAATATTGTATAGATTTTGTATAGTCCTTTTATCATGTAGAAAAAAATTATAAATATTATGGTTCGGTTAACTAAAGCTAGTATGTACAACAGATTCGTATATTCCGTTTGTGTTATCTGTATCTGTATGTAATCTGCAACCTTATGTAATAGCTTATATAATATGTGGCTGATTAAAAAACCGCTGTTAGATACTCCCTAAGAGCTTGATAGAGATTGTTAATGTTTTATTTTTACTACTATTACGAAATACAGCGCATTATTTGAAAATAATTCTTGAGTAACAGACAAAAAAATCTTGTATAAAACCAATTTTTGATAATGTATATAAAAAAATGTAGGTATTGTTTGTGTATACTGTGTACATAATAGCTTTAGTTGACCGATATGCTTAGGAATTGGTTGAAATTATTTGTGTCCGTCCATCCATACATGTTTATAAATATTACACGAGGCTAGAAATTATACAATGTAAAGGCTATGGTTGGTTATGTATAGATATTAGATAATGTGTAAGAGGTTAAATTGATAGCGCTTACAAAGACATTAATTCCGTACTAGGCATGAATAACTTAACAAATCGAAGAAGCACATTTTTCAAGGCAGCCATTTTTAAGTTTAAGTTTCATCTGTAAAATATGATTTTATGTTAATAAATATTTGTTTTATCTGAATGTATTAATTTACTTTGAGTTTTCAGATCACTACAAATTAAACAATTCTAATGCCTTATGCATTAAAAAATATATATGCAAGTCGACTTATCGACTTATTCACGCCTGGTACGGAATTAATCTCTTGAGTGAATATAGTTATTCTTTACTTAGCACACAAAATAGACAACCAAATTATATAGCTAATCTATATTATAATAATAATACTGTTACTTGTAATTACGCTGTCTGTATATATAAAAGATATTTAAGGAACATACTTTTGACATGATAGGAATGTCTCCGACTCGAATCATTTTATTATCCTTGTATTATATTTACTTATCCATGTCGCTATTTAGTTATATAACATTTTTACTATTTGTGAAACTATCAAACTATGTTAAAACCACGTACCTAGCGATTATAACATACATAGAAGTAGGTTAAATATGATCATGGTGTCGATTTATTTATTGCGTACTATAGGGGATGCCTCGTATCATCTGAGGGGACCTGGAGAATACTTCACCACGCTGCTCCACTGCGTATAGTGGTGAGAAAATAGGATTCTTGTAAGGTAGGTCATGTATAACAAAACATTAGGTTCTTCCAGCGCGTAAGTATTGGTTGGCAACTAAGTCATTACTGATTTCAAATAAAAAATAAAACTATATTCAATTAGATATTGCCTGTGCTTGTGGATGACCTCTTTTCGTCGTTCTGGTAGTGTAAAAATTCCCCGTTCGTAAATGTCTGGTCTTTGCTATTAAAAATATAGTTTAGGTGTAGAGTGAATCTATCGACAGAAGCGGCAATGAGTTAGTTGACAACCTATTAGAACTAGAATGTCTGTTTCCTTGTTAGAAGTGCTTACTAAAATGATTCCATATAGGTGTAAAAGAGAGGTGCAATAATTTTATTGATTTATACATTAGTTAATAGTTGTAATGATTATATTGTTTTCGTCATATTTTTTTTATATTGAAAGTACCACTCAAGTCTCAAAATTGTATGAAATTGAAATTAATTTGTTTATTTATTCGTAGGTGGTTTTATACACACACTTGAGATAAAAACTACGACGTTGTCATTATAAGTGTATACATAGGTGTTAAGTTTATTCACTGCAATGAAGTGCGGAAAATTTATTGACAGTTGTTTGATATTATAAACAGCGATAGCCTATGTAGATTGAGGTTTGATTCTTACTAGAAACTTAAGTTATATTACTATTTTATTAAAAATCTCGTGCTGTGACGAAGGAATATTATATGTATTGATGGAAGAAGAAGACTACGTAGATAATTTCAAGTTTGTCGTGTTACTGCCTTCAACTTGCCTTGAGGTTAGTTTACAGTTTTGTTATATAAATATTATTTTGTGTATATGGAAATTGTCACAATTTCATTGCATTTGGAATGAAAAATATAAATCCTCCTCATTCTCTTTATCCTGCAGGGTATTCTGAATATACTGAAAATTATTATTATTGAGTCACTGGTGTCCATAATTCGTCGTGTAAATCTACAAGTAAAGAAGTATACTGTGTAGTAAATTGGACGGAATTTAATTTTCTAAAAGTCTTAGTTCCCCCAAGATTAAGTTTCCGTCCCCCAAAGTAAAGGTTATGCGTTGTCTGCCAGTCTGTCATCGAAAGCGTTTTATTAAATAGATTTCACTTAAGCAAGGTTCATTATAAGTTTTACTTAGCGAATTGTATGTCATATTTTAAAGCGGAAATATAAATCCTCTGTACTTTCACAAAAAAATAAATATTTCTGTTATTTGTTTATTTTACAGTTGTGTTCGGTATTGACAACGCACAAAATTGAGTTTTACTAACATCACATATAGACTATGGACTATTATATTAATCATCAAATTGTTATTTAAATATTATTTATAGTGAATGAAAATAGACCCAATATTAGACGATTTTGTATTAATAAAATTATATTATAATAATTAAAATGACATTGGTACATAGTGTTTGTTAGTCGGTGTATTTCGAAGCTCACATTAGATAGTTTAGAAGTAGTTTTTTGTTATATTCTTCATGATATTCCGGTGCTTTTGGTAAGGGAATTATTTGTAGTTAAAATATACATTATTAATCTGAAATCGTAGTAGTTTATTTCCTACGCTGAGTATAATTTGAATGGTTTAAACACAGCGTACAGAAACGTAGTCGTGGAGACAGAACGTGGACGTTTTGACAATGAGTTCACAAAGTAAAAAATTATCTATACTAATAACATAAAGCTGAAGAGTTTCATAGTTTGAACGCGCTTATCTCAAGAACTACTCGTTCGAATTGAAAAAATCTTTTTGTGTTGCATAGTACAGTTACCGCGGAAGGCTATAGGCTATATAACATAACGCTACGACCAATAGGAGCTGAGCTTTGATGAGAAATGTTACAAAAACGGGGCAAATGTTCCAAGGTGACACGAAGTTCGCCAGGTCTACTAGTAACACATAAAAAGAAGTACAGTCGAACCTATTCCTTTTTTGAAGACGAATAAAAAGTAATACGGCATTTAATTTAAATTATCATTAATTACAAGTTACTCTTGGGAATTTAATTACTTTAGTTTAGTGGGTCACTCCTATTTGATGATATGAGACAGAAATTAAATTGAAAGACGGTTAAATGTTTGTTTACGAGTCTTGTCTTTTATATACAAATCCTTTTAAATGCTTATATGGATCATGGAAATACAGTAATAGCGCGTACCCGTTTCCAATTAAAATGTTAATGTCAAAAAATATGTCAAGGTTAAAAGTCATTTATACAAATTATAACTGTTATTTATCTGAAGTTCATGATATCATAAAAATATGAAAACATCGAATTTTTATTGTCTTAAAAAATATCGTTTATCTACTGGTATTCCGGATAATTGCATTTAATGACGACGCTTTTCTGGCTTGTAGTGACTGCTCGCCACGGAAATATTCCCGCGTTCGATCTTTGGCTGAAGTAAGCATTTATCTGACAGGCATTTTTATGTGTTCTCTGGGTGTGCCTATTCATAATGAATTTGTGTCCACATACGACCCATAACACAGGCAAGTCTTTTGCGAAGGTGTGAGTAAGCGTTATAAAGTATTACCGAATTTATATTTGCTGAAAACCTAGCAACAATTATAGTAGAAGTGTTAAAAATAAATAAGAGAAATTTATTTTATTCACAGTTCGAGGAGTGGGAACTGTTGCGGGCTATGTATTTATTTATAGACTGTAACATAATTGTGTAAATGTCTACTATTGTTTTTCCAATAAAATGTCTATTATATATCTGCGTTGTTTTTTTTTAACCTACAAACTCACGGATATTGCTCTCGAAGTATAATACTAAAAGGATACCCTAACATGCATCTCTTATTAAAAGTTAACTTCTACAGTACATAGTTACGGATTGTTTACGTTTAGTCTCATTCCGATGTGTAGTAGAATCGATAAAAGGAAGTATAAAAGTCAACTATGTACTGCATATTTGCACTTGGCATGGCTTGGTGACTTGTCTGTATTCCGTCTCAACAAAACAATATGTAACAAATTATCTATCACGCTCTTCAAATGTCGATTAAATGCTCAAAGATAACAATTTGCTTTTTTGAATCTGATAATAATGTTAGGATGTACGAAAACTTATAAAAATCCAAAATTACATAGTAATCTAAACCAGTGGCGGTCTAACCCCGTCAGAGGCCCGGGGCGGTAAGTAGAGGCCCTAAGTGTAAAAATATATTTTTTTATTTCACATTTTTATGTACCATTGAGTATGTTTATCTTATAATTGATGTTTGAATTAGACTTTCATGAACAGTTACGAAAATAAGATACGTTTCTTTCAAAAACACGTGATAGAATTTAGAAAAAATTAAAAGTAAAAATCTTTTTAAAACAAGTTTTTATTTAAATGCCCTAAAAAGAATACCCAAGCCAAATTACAATTTTTTAGAACGAATAGCTTTTGATGTATACCACGGGCAGACAGACAAAAGTAATTTTAATAAAAAAAAGTAAACTACCGGTACAGGCTATACTTATTTGTCTACGGGGCCCCCAACCCGACTTCCTCTTTTTCATCCATTTGGAGGCCCTCTAGAACCGGAGGCCCGGGCCGGACCGCCTCCTCCCCCCCCCCCTCAGTCCGCCACTGATCTAAACTAAATTATTAATTAGAACAACATTTCTGTAAGTACGTTTAAGGGTAGATCACTGTAGAACTAGTGTGCGTCCAGTTTTTGGAGTACCTACCTAAACTTATCGTTAAAATAACCTCAACTTCATATTCAGAACTTCAAAAATTTTAGTTAATAATTAATTATCTATGAAATAGAGCCAAAAAACTTATGTCTCCGTGTTGCAAACGGCCTGAACATGGCAACTAAGACATGAAAATTAAAGGCAAGTAGGTACTAAAATACGATCGAATCTTCAATGATTCGAAAACATATTTTAATCTTTTGTGTAAATGTGAGCGACAGAAAAGGAAAACGTACCCGTGCAAAATTGAGTAGGTACCATCCGTAATTTAGTATATTGTTGATTTTGGAAGGTAGGTAGGTATACTCAGTAAGATATTACACTATGCCGAAGATGTTGAATAAAAACATTAATAATAATTAATAACATTAGTAGTAATTTTAAATCGTTTTAGAATCATTGCTAAGCGGATTTAAAAATATGTATGTTAGTCAAGTGTCGTAAGTACCTACTGTAGGCGAGATAAGTAATAGCAGACAGATAGGCTCCGATTAG